>PJEM01005876.1:0-106130 GCA_004023845.1 Helogale parvula
TACTACATGGCAATGAGAGGGAATGACATATGGCCTTTTGTAGGAAAGTGGATGGACCTTGAGGGTGTCACGCTGAGTGAAGTGAGCCAGGCAGAGAAGGACAGAAACCATATGTTTGCACTCATAGGTCTAGCAGGAAAACAGGAGAGGCCTAATGGAGAACCAGGGGGAGCGGAGGAGGGAGAGAGAGTTGGGGAGAGAGAGGGATGCAAAACTTGAGAGACTATTGAATGCTGAAAATGAACTGAGAGTTGAGGGGGAAGGGGGAGGGGGGAAAGAGGTGGTGGTGATGGTGGAGGGCACTTGTGGGGAAGAGCACTGGGGGTTGTATGGAAACAAATTTGACAATAAAATATTATGGGGGGGAAAAACCTTTACTTCTATTTACCATTATGAATTTTTTGCTTACTGATTGTTTCCCTTGATCAGAACGTGGTCTTCTTGAGGGCTGACACTTTGGGCTGTTTCATTCACTGTTGAGGCCCCAGCAGCTACAACAGTGGCTGGCATTCAGTAGGAACCCAATACACGTTTGTCAAATGTCTTATGAAGGTATTGGACTCTTTGCCTCTAACTTAACTTGTCCCAGAAGGTTCACGAGCAGAATGTTTGATGGCCCTCCCCTCCCACCTTTTTATAATCCGCTGCTCCTTGTGAGCTGTGGTTATAGCCATATGAATCCTAGGGTTTCCGAGGGAAGCTGGATAGATAAACTTGTTATGACAGTGAGATTAATTTATGCATGATGCTGCATTAATAGACCCTGTCTGTGGCAACGTAGAATGGGAGCCAGAAGCATGGTGTCTCATTAAGATGATTCATCCGCCAACCAGCTATGTAATGAGGGCGAGTCACCTCATTTCCCATTCCCTGGTCTGTCCTGAGGTCCTGAAGGTAACTTCATGTGGCTGCTGAAGAGCAGAGCATGTAAATTTGTGACAATTATTTGTCACCACTGAGAAGATTTTTTTTTCTTGCTTTTGGATTTGGGGCTGAGTGAAAGATATGTTTGGTTGAAGTCATATCGTAGTAGATTGGAATTTGGGAATCTTGCATTCCTTCGTTAACCATATAAAAGAATCATTGGGCTTATCCTATGCCAAGCTGTAAAATAAGAACTGTAAGTGAAATGGTGAATAAGACAGTCTTTAACTTTGCCTTCAGGGAGTAAACAGTGCAGTGGGTAAGACAGCCCTCAAACAAGCAGTCACAGGCCAGCAGACCAGTTAAGAGCCTGCAGCTACACTCCAGGTCAGGAGTAACATTGCTCTGGCCCGGGAATGCATACAGCTACTGAGGAGAGAGAAAATCAGAGAGATATTTGGGAGGCAAAACTGATAAAACTTGGCAATCGACTGAATGTGAGGAGTGCAGAGGGAAAATGTGAGTAACTCCCCAAATCTGGTGGTTGGCTGGCTGTGAGAAATGAGGATGGGAGGAAACATGGCTGACTCCCAACCTTCCGGCTGGAGCAACCAAAGTGGAAAGAGAGGGTGCCAATTCCCAAGACAGGAAACCCTGGAAGTGGAGCAGATGTGGGTGCGACAGGTCAGGAGAGAAAACGAGGAGCCTGTGAGACAGTGAAGATGCCAAGGAGCAGGTGGGTTCGTGGGGAAAGACTGCAGACACAAGTGTAGGATGTATCAGCATATGTGACATATGGGCCCATGGGACAGGGTCCTCATCACTCAGGGAAAGAGCACACTGTCAGAAGAGGACAGGGCCCAAGGCCAAGCCTTGAGGGATTCTTATATTTAATATTTGAGCGAAGAGAAGATTGAGCCAAGGAATCTAAAAAGATGGACCAGAGAGGAAGATACCAAAGAGAGCTGGGTCCCAGAGGTCAAGCAGGAGAGAGCAGTCATCTATGATGAACACGGCAGAGAGGCCACGCAAGGCCAGAACTTCCGATTCAACCCTGTGCACGTAACAGACCAGTTCAAGGAGATGATAAGGTTGCAATTCCAATCGGATTAATTTGAAGAGTGAGTGACAAGAAAGAGTGAGTGAAGGCAAGAAAACAGGGCAACAGCACATAACTTTTTAAAGGTGTTCTGTAAGGTAGAAGAGACAAAATAATATGTGGAAGGGCACAGGAAGTCAAGAGAATATCTTTCTTTTTTAAATGCAGACTTGAATATGTTTAAGTGGGAAGAGAAACGATCAGGAGAGGGAGAGGAAAGAGAGTGGGAGCAAGTGTAAGCAAGAACAAGATAAGAATAGCACAAGATTTCCAAGGAAAAACAGTAGAATAACATTCGGAAAATACGTGGAGGAACCGAGTCTAAATCAGAAGCAAATGTTATTTGTTGCATCCTGGGGAAAGGTAGAAATATGGGTGTGGCTGCAGATAAGTCTGGCTGGTATGGAAATTTGAAGTGGCTCCCAGCTGATGACTTCTATTTTCTCCGTAGAGTAGGAGGGTTGAGGAAGGAGAAGAATCATGAGTAAGGACAGTGGAGAATGTGTGGAGATAGTTGTGGTAGATAGCGGAAAAGCAAGACAGCGAAGATGGTAAGACTAAGGATCCAGTAGAGGCTGGTCACCATGACTGTGGAGTGTTACCAGCCTGCCCGGTCATGTGACTTCTCCTGGCCTCCTGGGTCAGGCGTGGAGACAGCCAGTAGTTGGATTCGGGATGCTTTGTGAACTTGCCAAGTGGTGCAAGGAGTACACGTGGGAACTCAGGGCTGTGAAGACAGTGGTGGGCAGTTGAAGATATACCCCAGAATATTATGGCTGGTTTGTATTTGCTTTTTCACACTTTTTTCTATTTCACTTTTACAACACAACAAGGTCTTAACAGACCTTCATTGTTGGTATACCCAGCATCCATCTCCTTACCTCCAGAAATAGCCCCGGAGTTTTACTTGATGATTCTCCCAAACCAACTCTCAGCCCAGATGGTCTGGGTAGGGCCCCAGGATGGGCACAAGGGCCCCTTGGCCTGTCCTGACCTATCAAAGGTCTGCATCTCCCTGGCCACTGGAACAGGGTCTGGTGTTGGCCGACGTCCCCAGCTGGTCCGGTCAGAGGAAATATAGGCTATTTAAGGAAGCCCTCCTGTGAAAAGGTAAGGCCGAAACCACTCCACCATTTGGCATCCTTGAGGAAGAGCCAACTAAGAACCGATGAAAGAGCAAACATAGGTGAGGATAGAGAGAGACAAATCCGCTCCTTAATGGCACGGAGTCCTGGACCTACCAATACTGGAGGTGACACTGTGGCCTTTCTAGTTCTGCGAGCCAGTAAGTTTCCTTTTTTCACTTGAGCTGGTTTAGAATGAGCTTTCAAAAGGCGTTTTACCCGGTGCAGAATTTTTATTTTATTTTATTTTATGTTTTATTTTTTTAAATGTTTATTTTTTAGAGAGACAGAGTGCAAGTGCGGGAGGGGCAGAGAGAGAGGCAGACACAGAATCTGAAGCAGGCTCCAGGCTCTGAGCTGACAGCACAGAGCCCCAAGAAGAGCCTGAACCCACTAGCTGTGAGATCATGACCTGAGCCGAAACTGGACACCTGACCGACTGAGCTGTTAGAGATTGTCCTCAAATGACCACTGATTCTTAGCTATCTGTTCATGTATAAACATGAGCCTCTTCATTGCCAGCTGGAGTTTCATGTGTGTTGGGAGGAAAAGTCCTGGAGAGGCTGTTCTTGGGGTCTCCCATCGAGGGGTCACAGGACATGGGCTGCTCTTTCTGTCCAGGGTCTCTTGCCAGAACACTTCCGGGGAGCTGTTTAGTTTCTCAAGAGCAAACTCACCTCTGGTCTGGGATCTGTGCCACCTGCTAGAGTTCTGAGAGGAAGGCATCGTGAGGGGCGGTCCTTCCCTTCAGCGTGTAGGATTTCATTAAGCCATTCATTGGTTCGCTTAGCAAACACTTGTTGAATACCTATTATGTGACAGGCACTGTTTTGGGGCACTCGGGAATTCATCAGTAACCGAAACAGAGAAGTATTGGGGCCCAGTAAGCAATAATAACCCTCAAACAATATTTTGCCTCTTGGGCCGCACATGTGGCTTCTGTTCATCCTATGATTTACTTTATTTTCTGGCTCTTTGTCTACTTAGGGAGTGAACATAATCCTCTCCCAAAAGATCTGCTTAAGGATAAGCATCCCACCCTTGAATAACTAATGAAGGGCCTTAAGGAATGCGTATCTCCTCATAGAATTCTTCAGACTTATCATATGTTTAAAACCAGACTTTTATTAGGGGATTCTTCTTTTTGCAATGACTTACTGATAAGAATGATGTAATCACCCAGGGTATATAAGACCCTGGCTATCTCAATAAACGTGGCTTTTTCTACCAACCGCCACCCACGCTGTCTGTCTCGTCTGTCTTGTCTGTCTTGTTCGTCTTGTCCGTCTTCTTTCTTAGAGATATTTTTGCCGACACCAACCCCCTACTCGGGACCTTTCGACTGTGGTGCGTGGGCTGGTCCCCCGCAGAGAAGGACCCTTGCCCTGCTGGGACATACAGCCCAGCAACCTGGAGATGGCCAATTCATAGCAGATATAAGAAATAAGCAAATTATACAGCATCTTGGTAGATGATGAATGCTATAGAAAAAGGAAAGTAATAGAGCAGGTTAAGAGGGATTAGGAATATTGCCTGTTTGCAGTTTTATTTTTGTGTGCTTATTTATTTATTTATTTTGAGAGAGCACATGCGCATGTGCACACGAGCAGGGGAAGGGCAGAGAGAGAGGGAGAGAGAGAATTCCAAGTAGGCTCTGCACTGTCAGTGGAGATGTGGGGCTTGATCTCACACACCATGCGATCATGACCCGAGCCCAAATCGAGAGCCGGCTGTTTAACCAACTGAGCCTCCCAGGTGCCCCCACATGATTGTATCTTTTAAAAAGGTGGTCAGGGTAGGCCTTTTTAAGAAATTGGTTATTTATTTTAATTCTTTTAACTTTATTTATTTTGAGAGAGACAGAGACAGAAGTCAGGGAGGGGCAGGAAGAGAGGGAGAGAGAGAATCCCAAGCAGGCCTGAGCTGCCAGCACAGAGCTTAATGCGAAGCTTGAACTCATGAAACCATGAGATCGTGACCCGTGCCGAAACCAAGAGTCAGACACTTAACCGACTAAGCTACCCAGGAGTTCCAAAAAATTGGCTTTTAAACAAACAAACAAACAAAAACTAGGTCGAAATAAGGGGGTTAGGCATACGGATATCTGGTCTGTTTTTATCTATGATGTTTCTGACACCAAACGTGTTTTCACACCAATCAGTTCTCTAACCCTCTGGACACCAGCTGGGTGCCCTACGATTCTGTTCAGTTCTGACACTAACGGCCCAGAGTAGGCGAAGACCCCACAGGTTAAGGGCTCAGCCTCAGGCGCAGTAAGACAACCTGCTTCAGGGCCCACTCCCAAGTCCCCAACCTTCTGTACCTCTGATGACAACTATATATCAGAGTTTCCCATAATCCCCGCTCAGGTCTGATCATTTGCTAGAAGGGCTGACGGAACTCAGGGAAAACAGTTTATTGGCTATTACCAGCTTATTATAAAGGACACAAATGAAGAGCAAGGCACCTGTGGAAGGGTTCTGAGCACAGGAGCATCTGTCTTTGGAGAGCTGGGGTGCACCACCTTCCTGGCATGTGGATGCATCCACCAACTGGAAGCTCCTTGAACCCCATCATTTAGGGGTTTTAATGGACATTTCATTATATAGGCACAATTGGTTAAGTCATTGGCCATTGGCGATGAACTCAATCTCTGCCCCAGGGGTTGAGGGATGGAGCCGAAAGTCCAGCCTGCGAATACATGGTTGGCTCCTCTGGCAACCAGCCTCCAGCTGGAAGCTAAAAGATACTCTTATCTGCACAGAGATTCCAAGAGTTTTAGGAGCTGTGTGCCAGGAACTAGGGAGGAAGACCAAAGACCGTATATATACATACACACATATTTACTATGGGATATCTGGGGCACGGTTGGAGCAGGCTAGTTCAAAGGAACAGCCAGTGCAAAGGCCCTGAGATAGCAGCAAGGTTAGTACGGCAGCAAGAGAGTGATTGAGGAGGACGCAGAAGGAGAAGAGGTCACAGGGGTGAAAGGAGAGCTTTGTGAGTGAGGGGAGGTTTTACTGAGAATATAGAGGGGCATCATTACAAAGGGTGAGCCAGAGTGACAGGATCCAACTTGGGGTTTCAAAGAATGACTTCTGACTTGAGAGGATAGATCGTAGGGAGCAGTATCAGAAGTGAGACCAGTTGGGAGGCTATTCCAAGTCATCTAGGAGAGAGAGACAGAGAGAGATGGTAACTTGCACCAGGCTGGCAACCATAAAGGTGGTGAAAAGTAGTTGGATTCTGGATTTATTTTCAAAGCAGAGTCAGCAGGATTTCCGGATAGAATCGGTGTTAGGTGCAGGAGAGAGAGAGACGTCAAGGAGGACTCCCAAGTTTGGGAATCCTGCAACGGGAGGAAGAAACTGCCATGCGCTAAAATGAGAGAAGTGTCTGGAGTTCCGCTGGGGTGTGTCCAGGCTTCCTCCTCTCCTTCCCGTGGCTCACCTCGCCCTCTGCTGGGTGCAGCTCAGTCCTTCCAAAGAGCAAGCCTGCGGCTCCTTACCCGTGTGTGTGTGTGTGTGTGTGTGTGTGTGTGTGTGTGTGTAGATGGAGTGGGAGCAGACACAAGTGAGCAAAAGGGTGTGTGAGAACTTGAGATGTTCCCTACGTGTACAACCAAGTCCCCTGATTTTATTCCCACATCCTGTGTCTGCCTTCCATGAAAACAGAGACCTCCAAGTCCTCAGCCTCTCTACGGTTCTGCGGACGTGGATTCCCTTGCCTCTCACTGCTGTTCGCCTCCACAGACGCCTGGGCTTTCACTTCCTCAGGTATTCGAAGCGTTTCAAAAATTTGTTGGACTTTCTTATGCATTCTTGCCTGTTCCCATCCTTGAGTAAGCGCGCACGTGCGTGTGTTTGAGGGCACAACGTTTGTGATTAATCTGTGACGTTGAACTAGAAATACGCAGCAGGAAAAAACCCCGCTTTTTTAAAAAAAAAAGTCTACATGATTTCTTATCATCTCATTTCGCCTCCTAGCCTCACTTTGATACTTTAATTATCAGTAGTCACACATTACCGGCCACAACTCATTGAGGTCCTGCAGTTCAAACACCTGGCTTTCAGCACGATAATGGAATCGAGACACCACCATTTCGGGTACCTCTGTACTTCCCAGGCAAGCCCTTTCATTGCAAGGCCAAGCTCTGGCTTCGAGTTTGAAAATAAAGCATGGCATAGTGCAGAAAGGAGTAATCAGATTATGTTCTGAGAAGGCATTATTCAGAACAGAAAACATAAAACAACATCTTCCAAAATATTCCATTCCAGCAAAAGGAAACTGAGTCATACTCCTGTGGTTTAGGACATAAATAACGAATTATTAAAAACTGAAAATGTCTTCCTGTTCTTGGTTTCCTTACTCTTCATGGATTTAATTATTATGAAAGGCCATCTGTACAGATGCTCCTGGCTTTCTGTTTTTCCCCTTAGAATCCAGTACTTGACATCTCTGATCAATTGGTACAAACTTTCCACTCACTTCCAGTCACAAAACATTTATTCTGAGCGCCTTTGACGATTGCTTGTTTCACCCCAGCTTGCCAAAGGGACTAAAACTCCTAGGTCCGCTAGAACTATTTAATCCACCAAAGGGAACAAGTCATAACTTCATCAGACAGTGAACTTCAGTTTTTCAGGAAAAAGTAAAAAGGGAATTTTATTATTTTCTCAGTGGAAGAGACACATGACCTTATGTCCAAGTATCAAATAAAGCAATGAGTTGATCCACACGTATGAGTGAGCAATTGTATTGTAGGTTGTTTAAATTCTGTCGCGCCCCACACCCGCCGACGGGAAGGAAGAACGAGACACTGGACTTCGTTGCAGAGCCGTCTTTATTCTTCTTCTTCTTGTTTTCTTCTACCCCTTCCCCCAGTCCCCAGCGGGTTATATACTCTCTAGCCCCTCCCACCTCTTACGTGGCCCCAGAGGATTGGCTCAAGGCTGTTGATCACGTGCAGCGCCCATGCCACGCAGCCTCAGCGCACGTGACGGAAACTTACAACAGGCTAGGAGGAGCCGGAAGCAAGCAGTGGGAAAAACATCCCGTGACTCAGCAGCCCAGGGAGAAAGGCATTGCGAGACCTGGCAGAACGCCAGGGCGCCATCTTGCCTTCTGCGGCTTCCCACAAAATTCCATTTACACTTTATAATCATTTGATAGTGACACCTACTTGCTTCCTAGACATATGTTTGTACGTTTGGTTTCAATACCAATGAGAAGAAAATTTGCTCTCTTCCAGACTAAGGTTTGCTCTCGAATGTCCAGGGGTCCTTGGCCGACTTGCTGCCTGCTGGTTTTCACTGTCAGGTGACATGGGGGCTGAGCTGTCCTTTTTTCATTTTTGAGAGAGAGAGAGAGAGAGAGAAGAGAATGATTGGGGGAGGGGCAGAGAGAGAGGGGGACAGAGGATCTGAAGCAGGCTCTGCTCTGACAGCAGAGTCCAACACGGTGCTCAAACTCACGATTCATATGATTATGATCTGAGCTGAAGTCAGACCCTCAACCAACTGAGCAACCCAGGTGCCCCTTGAGCTGTCCTTTTTAAAGATAGGGTCTCCCAGAGTCTGTTTCTGGAGGTTTGTTTTCTGTAGCCATTCAATTTCTCTAGAGAAAAATCCTCCAATTGCCTTCCTACTGGAGATACATGTGCCCTAGTGACAGAGTAAGTAGCCTGAAAGGAAAAAGGACCCCAGTTCACGGTCTAGTCTTTTCGGTAAATTTGCAGCCTAGGACTGGGGCAGGGGGTGGGGAGCAGGTAAGGCAAAGCAGGACAGAGGAGTTGTGCATTTCTCTTTGTGAGCGCCTTCAGAATGCCCTGTCAGCCATTTTCAGCGGGTTGAACCTTCAGCTTTTCTCCTACTCTCTATTTCTTCTACAAAGAACCAATGTATTTAGCATTCACACTCTTTCAATGCCTACAATTCATGCAGATGGAGAATAGAGCTAACATCTGTGATTGGCTAGGCATCATTTGAAGGGTTTTGTAACCTGGAGGAGAGGCCATGTGAGCACACAGGTCAGTAGGCCAGCAAGAGAACACTCAGCCGACACCAAATCTGCCGGCACCTTGATCTTGGCCTTCCAGCCCCCAGAGTCATGAGGAATACATTCCTGTGGTTTAAGCCACCTGGCCTGTGGTATTTTGTTCCAGCAGCTGGAGATGCGTTAGACACTAGCCTGATGGTGATTAGCTAGAAAGCCACAGTTTGCGGATTGAAGCCTTGCTCACTCTAATGTCAGCACCTGCTCTCTTTACTACTGTGCAAGACGGCTTCTCTGATGTATAAGTGTAACATTAGAACTCCAATAAATAAATGTGGAGGTGGAAGTGCCTGGGTGGCTCAGTCTGTCGAGCATCAAACATCGGCTCAGGTCATGTTCTCATGGTTCGCGAGTTCAAGCCCTGTGTCAGGTTCTCTGCTATCAATGCGGAGTTTACTTCAGATCTTCTGTCCTCCTCTTTCTCTGCACCTCCCCCACTCGCACTCTCTCTCTCTCCCCAAAATAAACATTTTTTAAAAAGGAAAAAAAAAATGTGCAAAGGAATGGAAAGAAGAGCTCAGTTCTAAAAGAATCCAATGCAGTTGGGATGAGCACTGGGAATTGTATGTAACTAATGAATCACAGGTATCTACCCCCCAAACCAAGAGCGCACTGTATACACCATACACTGTATGTTAGCCAACTTGACAATATTATATTTTTTAAAAAATTAAGGGCACCTGGGTGGCTCAGTTGGTTGGGTATCCAACTTCAACTCAGGTCATGATCTCACAGCTTGTGAGTTTGAGCCCCACATTGGACTCTGTGCTGCTGACAGCTCAGAGCCTGGAGCCTGATTCGGATTCTGTGTCTCCCTCTCTCTCTGCCCCTCCTCAGCTCATGCTCTGTCTCTCTCTCTCTCTCAAAAATAAACATTAAAAAAATTAAAAATAAAAATAAAAAATAAAAAAATAAAGAAAAATTAAAAAAAACTTTAGCCTTACTAGTAATGTTGGACATTGAACATTAAAATAGTGTCGGGGTAGGGCAGGGAGAATGAATGAATGAAGTAATGAATTAAATAGTGGCAAAAAAAAAAAAGAGAGAGAGAGAGATTTCTCTCCTTTTCAGTTAGAGTTTTTTTAAAAATAAATGGTAGAAATGTTGTCAAGGACACAATTTGGTGGCCCCAAAATAAGCCTAAGCAGGCTAATATTCTGCTAGTGTGCTTCAGGGGTCCTTTCCACATTATTGACAGCAGCGGTCTATTCTGATTGGCTTTTGTCCATACTTGGTGTTAAATATTTTGAATTCCAACCCCAGGTGGAAGATGATTTAATGATATTTATTTAGAAACATCAAAATGGTCACACAGTAGTACTCTATAATTCTACTCCTGAGTATCATCCCGGAGGAAGTAATATAATTTTGGGATTAGAAATATATCTGATTTAACACTCCTTAGCTTTAACTGTAACAGCAAACATTTAGAAATAATGTAAATGTGCAATCATAACAGAATGGTTAAGTAAACCAAAAAAATCTATTATGCAGGTATTAAACATAAAATGATCCTTGCGAAAATAGATAGCAACATGAGGAAATACTCATGATATGATTCGAATGAAAGAAAAAAGGATCCTATATTTTGTATATACTATGATTATGTTCATAGTTGGGCTTTTTTTTTTAACGGATAGATAGGAACATAGTTGGAAAGAAATGCTCCAAAATGTTTATAGTGATTTATGTTTGTATGATAGACAGTTTTCTCCGTTTTGTTTCCTAGAAAAAAGGTTAGAAAATTAGGCTTTTAAAAAATGTTAATGTTTATTTATTTTTGACATAGAGAGAGAGAGAGAGAAGACAGAGCAAAGCAGGGAAGGGGCAGACAGAGAGGGAGACACGGAAGCAGACTCCAGGCTCTGAGTCCAGCACGGGCTCCAAGCTATCAGCAGAGATCCTGACAAACCATAAGTTTATGGCCTGAGCCAAAGTCGGACACCTACCTGACTGAGCCACCCAGATGCCCCCCAAAGCAGGCTTTGAATCAGTCCTCCCCATATCTCTTTACAGGGTCCCAGATGGCAAGTACGCATCATTCCCAGCGAACTCTGCATGCTTAACTATTGAAGGAGAAAGTTCATTTTATTCTTCTTGAAATATATAATGAAGATACAAAATAATTCAGTTGCTCCCTACATATATGAGAGGAAGAACCCATTAATGCTTTCTTTAAAATCTTGATGTGTCTAAGTGCAGTTAGTGGGAAATAGCCTTGCCTTGTGAGGCACAGAACAGGATCCTGGGTTTCCTCCAGTTAGTTGGTTTGTGAGGATCACCACGTTGACAATAACTCCATCGGTGGGTTATTTCCCGGCTTTGGAACCTGTGATGTGATGACATGTGGTCTAAGGACACTGTGGTGTGTGTAGGCAGGGCACGGCCCCACAGCACTAGTCACAGGAACTCTTGGCTCCGAAGAGCAATGACTCCTTTAGACATGACTGTGGCCTTCAACACCAGCTCTGTGAAAAACAGCTTTCTGTTTCGGGCTCTTGCATCCTGGGCAGGAGGGACCTAGGGAGAAGTAGTAAATTAGGGATTCCAGAAGAGACTAGATTCCTGGCCCCCAAACAGCTTGTGTTCACTTTGTTTTAGATTTTCTTTTTCCATTCTGCTTTATTTTCTTCGTATATTAAGGACTTACCTGCTCTATGTCTCACTATCTTCAAACTCATAATATTAGAGGAATGGATGTTCTATCGAAGCACCTGCCTGTGGATTCAGTGTGTGATTTAGATTTCTCTTCCCCATGGACAGAGGTGCCAGAACATCAACCCAATCATAAAGGTAGCCTAGATGTGGCATTTGGGGGTCAAGCAGGGTGGCGTCCTATAGACTTGAGGTATAGCTCCTTGGAGTCACTGTGTGTGCTGGACTGGAGTTTGTGTGGGAACTGAAAAGCTGACTTCTAAGAGTTGCAATCTTGGTATCCCCAGGATGGGTCTGGCTGAGCTCTTCCACTCTCAGAGAGTGGCCTGGCCAAAGGTCTGGGTAAATTAGACATCACTGGAGAATGGAGAGCGTATACCCGAGGACCAATTTTTAAAAAATAGTTTATTTTCAAATTGGTTTCCATATAACACCCAGTGCTTCTCCCCACAAGTGCCCCCCACCATGACCATCACCCTCTTCCCCTCTCTCCCCCTTCCCCTTCAGTCCATGGTTCGTTTTCAGTATTCAGTAGTCTTTCATGATTTGTGTCCCTCACTCTCCCCAGCTCTCTTTCCCCCTTCCCCTCCCCATGGTCCTCTGTTAGGTTTCTCCTGTTAGACCTATGAGGGCAAACTCCTTCTCTGCCTGACTTATTTCGCTTAGCATGACACCCCCTGAGGACCAATTTTTAACAGCAACCCCACATGACAACAAAAAGCAATGACTGCAGAGTTAAAGTTCTCTTTCCACTTAAAGTGTGGCTTCCCCACCTACCTTCCAGCATAGTGAGCTTTCAGAAGAAGCTGAGTGGACATATGGTCAGTTTGAAAAAGTTTTAAAAATTGAACTGTGTACATGGCACTCATTCCTTGGGAGTAGGGGACCATATGAGAGTGTCAGGTAGGTGAATCCTTGCTCATGAAGAAAAGAGATTTCTTGCTGTTAAAACCACTGGGGGGAAACCGTGTCTATATTGCTCCTGGAGGATTTGTGCTAGTTTATACAGGTCACTCCCTCCCCCCCATCTATGTCTTCAATCATTGTCTTCTTGCTTCTGCCTTGTTTCCGTTAATTTTTCTAGGCTTATTCTTTACTTCTACTGTTAAAACATTTAAATATTTTTATTCTTATATATTTTTTAAAATTTGTTTAAATGTTTTATTTATTTTTGAAGGAGAGAGAGACAGAGAGTGAGCGGGGGAGGAGCACAGGGAGAGGGAGACAGAATCCGAAGCAGGCTCCAGGCTCTGAGCTGTTATCACAGAGCCGGACGCGGGGCTTGAACCTACAAACTGTGAAATCATGACCTGAGCCGAAGTTGGATGCTCAACTGACTGAGCCACCCAGGAGCCCCTATTCTTATATTCTTAAGTCTATTCTTATTTCCATCTTGCTAATGATTGTTTTAAATGTTTACTTTGGGATTTTCATTCTTCATTTTGTAAACTCCTTTCACTTTTTTAACTTTCTGTCTTTGGGAACTTTATCATTTGTACATATATTTTAAGTTTCCATTATCTTATGTTGTTCTTAATTTAAACTGACAAGATTCTCTTGTTTGATTACAATCCTGTCTTATCTTTTTCTTTCAAATTTATTTTTATTCTGAATTTTTCATTGCTTCTTAAGTATCTTCCCTCTGTTAACTTTTAGATCTTTTCTCTTTCTGTTTAAAACAATTTTATATAATTTTTTTTTGTTTTTGAGAGAGAGCAACCTCAAGTGAGGGAAGGGGAAGGATAGAGAGAGGGGGACAGAGGATCCAAAATGGGCTCCAGTCTCTGCACTGTCAGCAATGAGCCTGATGGAGGGCTCAAACTCATGAACTGTGAGATCATAACCTGAGCCAAAGTCAAACACTCAACCAACTGAGACACCCAGGTGCCCCTAGATCTTTTCTCTTGTTACTGATGCTTTATGTTTTCTTTGACTTCATGATTTGTTTTTCTGGAATGCAGAACAAAGCTTGACCATACATGGAGTTCAGAGCTGACGCTGCAAATACCCTTCTAGTGACACTTGCCCTTTCATCCCTCCAAAGGAGAGCTCCTCGGAGAACCTTACTCCTGACAACTCCAGAGTTTCCTGGGACTATAATGAAGGGGTTTGATCCACCAGGAGTTGTGGAGATAGTTAATAGAACATGATGTCTCTAGAAACAAAATATACTGGCAGCCAATAAAGTTGCTCCTTACCATCTATTAAAATGAACAAAACAAAACTCCAAACGAAAAGCAAGAACAGAAAAGCAGAAGGCTGGAAGTGGTCATCCCATTAAAAAGTCATGTGTTTCCAGGTTCAAGCCAGTTTTCAGATCTGGAACCCAATCACGGAAGGAGTGAATGGTCCCTAAAAGAAAATATCATTCCACACCAGAGGCTAGTATTTACCTCGATGATGTTTCTAGTCTTTCCACAAAGACACCTATAAGCCATTTACTTGGGTGACCTCACCCTGGAGAAAGGGGACACACCAAGTGTTGTGAGGAGTGTTGGACACAGGATCTGAGCTGACATGATACACAGAGACCCAAAATGTCATCATGGACCTTGGGGCATTCGAGGCCAGGTGATAAGTAGCTACCTGGCTAAAGTCTGACTCAAAGTCCCCGAAAGCACAATTGAAATCAGTAGGCTTGGTATTTGGAGTAACCCCAGCACTGAGTTCCTTGTCTGTGGAGTGAAAGCATCTTAGTGGGGAAGACCAAACAGAAACCTCTGGATTCATACCTCCTTTCCCCAGTTCGACAGTAAATCAAAAACAACATTGGACTCCAGGAGGATGGTAGAGATCAATGCCTCCATTAAAGACATAAAAGATGCAGGGATCGTGGTGCCTATTATATCTCTCTTTAATTCCAGTCTGGCTTCTGCAGAAACCGAATGAATCCAAGAAATGGCTTACACATGCTTGGGGATTTGACCAAGTAGCACCAATTGCAATTATGATCGGCTGGTAATTTTGACAGGGCCAGTGGCCCATTCTTACCAGGATACATAACCTATCTGAGGCATGGGTTTGCCTTCGCTGCCCACAGAGCCTCAGCCAGCATCATGATGTGAGGTCTTTTACAATGCTTAATCCATGGACATGGTATCCCACACAGCATAGCGTCTGACTTGGAGGCTCACCTCACAGTGACAGAGTGAAGGACTCTGGTTATAGGGTTCACTGGTTGTAACACAGAGCACACCTTCTAGAGGCCGCTGACCTTACAGGATGCTGGAAAAGCCTTCTCTGGGTACAACTTGGGTTGAAGGAAACACTATGAAAGGATGGGGTGCCACCCTTCAGATTGCAGTGTGTTGATTAAATCAGAGACCTCTAATATGCTACTCTTTCTCCATTTGAGAGGGTACAACAGGTAGACAGCAATGGCCTCACCTACTATTCTTTCCAGTGACTCAGTGGGAAATGTCTTTATCCTTTCTGCAGCTCTGGGCTCTGTGTGGTTAGACGTTGTGGTGCCCTAAGGGTCTACTCTCCCTAGGGGGCATAGCAAGGCTGCCAATGAATGATAAGTTAAAGTTGCTACAGGGCATGTTGGACTCCTGCACTCAGGGACAAGCAGGCAAATAGAAAAGTACGATTTCGGAGGGGGGGGGGGGGGGCGTGTCCCTGCCCATGATCCGCAGGCGGAGTAGGACTGCTCTAACACAATGGCGGCAGGTACTCCCTTGCCCTAGTGTACTTGTGAGTGGACAGGTGCACCAACTCTACACTGAGTGAAGGTGTGGTCCATACCATCAGACAAGCTACTAGGTCTGCTGGGGGCAAAGGGGATTTGGGTCAGAGAGTGGAAGGGAGGGGGGACGAGCATCAGTTGTGGCCTTGAGACTGACTACCATGTCAGAGCTGAGGTAACTCTCTCTGACCTCTCTTTCCTGAGTCTCCCCACAGGAAGCGAAGTCTCTAGGAAATGACGGGGAAACTGCCCCCCCCCTCAAAAAAAAAACCAATGTGGAAAAGTAGATCCTCACAGTGGGTCTTTGGAAGCCATGAGAAGGCACCTAGCTGAACCTCGGGGCATATTATGGAAGGAGGGCCCCAGCGCTTACAAAGCCATCCCGGAAGGTGGCCATTCCTTCTACGGGTTGATCCCCGCTGAGCGAAGCGGGGAGACACAAAACTCTCTGGTGGAAATCTCTGGGCTCAAGGACTCCCCAACAGCTTTGTCAACCTTGCCATAGACTTCAGGGCAGGTTGGCGCACCTCCACGCAACTTCTCTCCCTCTCTCCTCACTTGGGGTTAGATTTACACTGAGGTCTGATGACAACTCCGTTCTTCCCTGGCTGCCTGCCTAATTCCTTCCCCCCAGGCATTTCCCCTAATAAAATCCTTGCACGTTTAGTCTCATCTTGGCATTTAGTGTCGGCTTCAGGGAAGATCCAGACTTACAGAGAGCTGTGACTTTGTTCTGGCAGACAGTTAGCTCACTGTGAATCGGCTTGGGGCTGCCGAGGCCCGTTTCTAGGCTTTGGCAGCCAGATCTAAAACAGCTTATCCTCAAGGGTTAATTCAGCCCTGAAGTCAAGGAGTTTCCTTTCAGGGGTTTCTAACAGAAAACCAAGGACTCTCCACTCTGGCTGGTTGGAACATAAGTATCTCCCAGCCTTTTGTGAGCTCTGAATTGTTCATCTTACAGCTTCCTGGTTGTTCTTTGCCTGCTTTGTGGCATTTTATTCTCTGCGTGTGCAGCTAAGTATGCAAACCATTGGTTCAAGGGATCCCTGTGCAAATTTCTCTGTATAACTGCCTCCTCTCTGATACTCTGGTCTATTAATGCCAGGTACCTCCATTTCCCCAAATCCCAGTCTAGAAAATGCTTCCAGATAGGGAGGAGGCATAATCATAGCCATTATGTCATTTGTATCCCTTCTCTCAGAAAAGAATCCCAACCCTGGACTGACTGTAGTTGGATACCTGAAAAGAATTGCTTCATAAGTGTTATTCAGTGTTCTAGTTGATGACCATGGGGGTTGGGGAGAATTTACTGCAAGAGAGTAAGTCTGGTTCTAGTTGGTTTATTTTTTTTATTAATTTTTAAAATTTATTCATTTATTTTGACAGAGAGAGAAAGTGCAGAGAGAGGGAGAGAGAGAGAATCCCAAGCAGGCTCCACACTGTCAGTGGAGACCCAGATGCAGAGCTTGAACTCCACGAGTTGGGAGATCATGACCTGAGCCACACAGCTGCCCCTCCAGTTGCTTTATCATGGCTGGAAGTGGAATCCCAGCACCTGCCCCGTGCTGCCCCTGGGCAGGGGGGGCTTCCACTCTGCCTGGGTCTCAGAAGGTACTGTGCTTCAGGATACCTTATTTGAAGTTTTCAAACCCACTCTGTTCCTGGTGCCAGAGGCCAGCTGGGGCCACCAGCACCATCTGTGGGGGTGTCCCAAGGCTGTGACCCACGTGGGCCCTGGTCCCCACTTCTCTCCTTCTGGATGCTCTTTAGCCCCTCACCCTGCACAGGGGTTTGACCAGAAGTCCTGAGGAGCTCCAATGCAGAAGTGGGGACTGACTAGTGCATTGCTTCCTGTGCCCGATGGGGCATTTCTTTTGCAAGATAATGGGAGGTCTGGCTATGAGAAAGGTACTGACATGCTGAATTTGGACAACTGTCCCTCACGTGGGACACAGAGTCAGGTCTGTTCTCTCGTCTTAGTGCCCGTGCACCCACACTCATGTTCGTATTCCAACTGGCCCAAGACACGAGAGGGGGCATGTGCTATACCCATTGTGCCCCTGCCATGAGCCCCCGGGGCAATCTCCTCACCCCCTCCGCAGGCTCTGAGCTATGTAGTCTTTCTGTGGTGTCTGCACCTGTTCCCTCTGAGAGCTTTGAGACCATTGCTCTGCAATATCAGTGGGTGCTTATTAGTATAAGGTTTAGGAGGTGGAAGTGTGAGTCACACACGTCCACCCAATATTTCTATAACAGGGGCTTTTTGATTCTTTCCACTACAGCAGTGATTCTCAACATGAGGACAACTTGAGGACTATTAAAGATACCAATGCTAAGGTCCCACCTCAGATTAATTACAAAAATATTTCTCAACATGGGGGCCTCAGCATCATTTTTATTTTGAAAACTTTGAGGTTATTCTTTTTTTTAATTTTTTAAAGTGTTAATTTATTTTTGAGAGAGAGAAAGACAGAGAGTGAGCAGAGGAGGAGCAGAAAGAGAGGGAGACACAGGATCCAAGCAGGCTCCAGACCCAGAGCTGTCAGCACAGAGCCCGACGTGGGGCTTGAACTCATGAACCATGAAATCATGACCTGAGCTAAAGTCAGACCCTTTACCAACTGAGCTGCCCAGGCACCCAACTTTGAGGTGATTCTAATGCGCAACCAGGGTCGAAACCACTGCTTTAATTCTGGCACATCAGGCTCACTGACTGTGGCTACTACTGAGTTTGGGATCCGGTTAATTCCAGTCCAGTCCAGTCCAAGCTAACATATTAAATATGGAGTCTTCATTGAGAGCACCAATATCAATAAATTTGATCTGATTCAATCTTATACACTAAAACCTCGGTTTGTGTGCATCATTTGTTCCGGAAACACACTTGTAATCCAAACCACTTGTCTATCAAAGTGAATTTCCTTGTAAGAAATAATGGAAACTCAGATAATTGGTTCCACAACCCAAAAATATTCATATAAAATGGATTACAATACCATAATATAATACAGAATAATAAACATAAAGTATTGTATACTATAATAAAATACAAAATATAAAGAAAAATCAACCTGCACTTACTGCTGGTAATCTTCGTGGCTGGTGTGAGAAGGACAAAAGAGAGAAAGGTTATTATGTAGGATGACTTTCACTATCACCAACAGATGTTGACTGCAGTACAGTTTTAATAAACTCTTTTCATCTGCTGTATTTAATGTAACTCACAATAAGGCAGCAGCGGAAAGGGTCTCTATCTGCAGGCAGCCGGACCTAGAATGGAGCAAAGCATTCCTAAGCTTACTCTTGTAGGGAAAAACAAAGGATTGTCCATAGGTGCCTTAAAGTGACAAAAAATACACTAGTGACTGTTGTAGGCACCTTCCAACCTGAAAAATCACTGATTTCTGCCAAACGCTGCAGCCAGAGACCAAGCATCCAAACATGGGAGATGATCACCCACAATCCCACAGAGACAGAGAGAGAACCAATGGCTCCACTGTGATCCTGTGATGTTCGGCATCATGTACTACTCGTATTGCAAGACATCGCTCGTTTATCAAGTTAAAATGTATTAGAAATGTTTGCCCGTCTTACAGAGCACTCACAGAACAAGTTACTCGCAGTCCGAGGTTTTACTGTATTTGGTGTAACACCTTTAGAATCTAATCGCATACATACTCCCCAAGCTTCTGGGGGAATTGAAAGGTCCTAAGTGTGCAGGCTCTCTTCCTGGAGAAGGAATAGAGCACTTCTTCCTCTGGGCTATTTTAGGGTCTCATTTAGGACTCATTTAGGGTCTCAACGAGGGCACTGCCTGAGGGCAATGAGAAGTGAGTGGGTGAAGCCTGAGAATAAGTATCCCTTTAGAAGGCACCAGCTCCAGATGAGGTGTTCGCACAAAGGTGTTTCCACAAGAAGAGGCTGATCCTCAGAGTGTAGGGCTGCTCCCACTGGCAAAGAAGGGTCTGAGGGAACTGATGGTTTGAAATCCTTAGCTTTGCTTTGGTCCAGATTTCCCCAGGCCCCATCTCAGCATCCCACTCTTTTCCAAACTGTGCCCTTAGCTTAGCATTTACAGACCTGGCGGAGTTGCCCATTTAACTGATGTAGCAACTATGGGCCTAGTCCAAGCTGTGCTGGTCTTGCACATGACCACGAGATGGTCGTATGTATGAGATGAGACAAGGGACTTCTTTCTTTATTAAATATTTATTTATTTATTTTTGAGAGAGAAGGAGAGAGAGCACAATTGGGGGAAGGACAGAGAGAGAGGGAGATGCAGAATGTGAAGCAGGCTCCAGGCTCTGAGCTGTCAGCACAGAGCCCTACATGGGGCTCAGATCCATCAACGGCGAGATCATAACCTGAGCCAAAGTTGGACGCTCAACTGACTGAGCCACCCAGGTGCCCTGGAACTTCTTGAAAGTGACCGTAGAAGATTTCTGAATCTTCACTTATACCTTGGAATGGGAATTTGAAGGCATACAGTTATCTTTTGCCTTTAGGCTCTCCCTAGGGCAGTCAGAAGAACCATAATAACCCATAACCCTCATAATCACCGTTAGCACCATCACAGCTCAATCCTACAGCTCCTCCATCTCTCAATGTCTTGCTTTCTACCTGTAATCCGTCCTGTGCTGCCATTGGTGAAAATCTGAGTAAGCACCGTCCTATAAAGGAGGATATTCATGTCCTCTTGAAATATGTGAGCTGCCCAATCCCATAGTCACATTTCGAGAGTCTGTTTCCTAGGACATATATTCCTGATTAAATGGTCGTATCTAGTCCCAACAGAAAACTCATTGCACAATCCATGGGTTTAACTGAAGGGAATTTAGCAAAGTGGCTGTTTCTGGAGGCATGGACACGATTAAGGGAAGCATAAAGGAATCATCACACGCCCAGAGATTAGCAATAGTGAGAAGTTATTACCACACTTGGAGCCCAAGGGGCAAGAGGAAATGGTTCTACCATCCCCTGGAGAGAGCTGGATTGTGCAAGAGAAGCACTCTACGGGAGCTGAGGCCACAGACAGGCTCAGCCCCTTCCAGAATCATAGCGCTGAGGTCCAGAAGGAGTCAGGGAGAAGTATCTCATCCTCTCTCTGCCTTTGATTTCTTGAAGATACCTCCCATTCGTCAAACTCAACTGGACGCAGGTGTCAAGAGAGGCTGGCTGGTGACGTTAGCAAAGATCAGCCTCCTACAGCAGAGAACAAGGCAAAACTTGAATTAGGTGAGGAGAAACTGAGTATAATTTGCCCAAATACCAATCTGTGTCCAAAAAGCTGCTGCAGGAACAAAGCAGATCATTATGAAATCTCTGCTCATCGTAGCCTTTGCTACCTATGGTCTCTGATGGGATGCTTCCAGGATACGAGAACTAAAGAAATATTTTATTACTTTTGATCTTATTTTGATACTGTCACTCCACGGGAAAGCTTCTTAGTGAGGACATACTAGAACCAGGAAGCAAAATGAAATCATCCAACTCTTAGCCGATGGTTCAGTTCTCTATCTTAACTCCAGAACATTCACTGTTGTGCTTTTGTATGGTGATCCTGGTTTACACAAATGCTGAAGCTTCCCTTGAGACTAAGAGTCTTCTGGTCTCTGAGCAGGCCAATTACAGGACAGCACTCAGTACAACTCCCGCCTTCCCATGGCCTGGGAAATGGGGTGGAGTGGTCATTTGAGAGAAAACCCTGGAGAAGCAAGGATGTAGTTGGCAGATCTGAGCTTCATTTTTTGGGTGAACTTCATTGCTTTCTTACGTCTCACAAACTATGACAAATGATAACCACACTGTGAGTAATTTCTGCGCATCCTTAGATAAAAATAATGTTTGGCACTACACAGCATATTTTCTGAAGTGTAACTTTGTGGCAGCTTCCTCTTTGTAAGTATTTTATGTAAACCTGAGGCAAAGTGACTGCACTAAACTGTTTTTTCCTCCAAGCAAGGCAAAACGGCTAATTGTCTTCTATATCTGTTTGTTCCTCCTTTTAATAATAGAAATCCTTCTACAGAATTTTAGAGACGGGGGCACCTGGGTGGCTCAGTCGATTAAGCATCAGACTTCGGCTCAGGTCATAATCTCGTGGTTCACAAGTTCGAGCCCCATGTCAGCCTCTGTGCTGACAGCTGGAGCCTGCTTCGGATTCTGTATCTCCCTCTCTGTCTGCCCCTCCCTCACTCATGCTCTGTCTCTCAACAGTAAATAAATGTTAAAACAAACAAACACGTGAGTGATGAGAATGTACTCACTTCGACAAGGAAAAGGCATCATCCATCAGCTGCAGCCTGTGAATAACAGGGATGGCCTGCAAATGAGATCAATATATGTACGGGAAGAGATGAGAACATGTTTGGGGCACCTGGGTGGCTCAGTTGGTTAAGCATCTGATTTCAGCTCAGGTCACAACCTCACAGTTTGTGGGTTCAAGCCTCGCATCCAGCTCTGTACTGACAACTCAGAGCCTGGAGCCTGCTTCTATGTCTCCCTCTCTCTCTTCCCCTCCCCTGCTTGTGTTCTCTCATGCTCTATCTCTCTCTTAAAAGTAAAATTAAAACACTAAAAAATTAAAAAAAAGAATTTTAGAGACAAATCTTGTGTTCCTTAGGGCTAGATAGATATAGCCACATGATTTCCTAACTGTTAGAATATGAACAAAAAAGGGGCACCTGGGTGGCTCAGTCGGTTAAGCCTCCAACTTCGGCTCAGGTCAGATCTCACGTTCATGGGTTCAGGCCCCGCGTCAGGCTCTATGCTGACAGTTAGCTCAGAGCCTGGAGCCTGCTTCCGGTTCTGTGTCTCCTTCTCTCTCTGCCCCTCCCCCTTTCATGCTGTCTCTCTCTGTATCAAAAATAAAATAAAACATTAAAAATATTTAAAAAAGACATGTGCAACCATCTGTATCCTAAAAGAAAACACTTGCCCTCCACTTTCCCTCTCTTCCCTTCATGAGGCCAGGCTGCCGATGTGGCGCCGGTGGGCCAGCGCTGAGCAGATGAAGAAGGATGATCCACTTGGGGGACGGGTGATGTCATGGAAAGGAGCCACTTGCCCATCTTGGATCCTCCACTTACCTCTGGGTGATCCTGTGAAAGAGTAAACTTCTGTCTTGTTGGAACCACTGCTCTTTCTGGATCCCTTTGTTACAGCAGCTTAGCCTAACCCTTAACTAACGCTTCAGGGCTCGTCTGGAAGTCACATATGACAACTGGCCATTTTGCACAAACGTGTCTGAGAAGCTCTCCTGGAGTCCCTGACTTCCCATCTAAATAAACAGGTGACCAAACACAGGATTTTAATGAAAAGCACCTTTATTTGATTTTATGTAATTAAATGGCTACCTGGGACAAAAAAAGAATTGAGCACAAGTTTGAATGTATGTTTTTTAGTAGATGGGTCTTCTCCTTCGTGTGTTTTCCTTCCTCTCCTTTTTTTTAAGTGACAGTTTTTCATACTTCCAGTTCCCACGCCAGTTCAACATACTCCAGAGGGAAAAAGCATTTACACCATTATCTTTCTCTTCTTTACAGTTCATTCTCAATTATTATATATGAACTGCCAACGTCAGCATGTTTTCCAATTTAGGAAAGAGGGTTGATTTACACACAGTTGATCTTTATTTTAAACACGCGGACTTGGTGGAAGTACCTAAGATATATACCATATGACTGAATAAGAGACCTTCAATCCTTGGGAACTAACTGTTTGGATCTCATCTTTCATTCCACAAACATTTATCGAACATAGGAGGCTGTGAGGGTGCTGTGCTCACAGTGTTTCATTAACACTCAGTTCGTGGTTTCTGTGACAAATGCCTTCCATGTACAGTAAGGAAGAGAACTGTTTGCACGTGAGTCTTATATGAGATGTGAGCGATGGGGTAGAGGCCTCTGGGAAACAGCATTTCAAGAGTGTGCCTGGTGCCTCCTCTCCCAGCTTGTGACTGCAATACCCGTCAGCTAGGACTCCACTATCCACTATAACCATCCACAGTGTGTGAGACTCTTGATTTCACTCTCCACTTGGTCCAATATCTTTCACAATACAAAGCCTGGATACTGTCCTTACCTATGTCTCAATACTGAGTAGATTTTTCCTTTTGTGCAGCTGTGTTGTGGGAAGAAAACACTCGATAAATTCTCCAAGAACTACAGAGAAAAATTACTTAAGATAAAAATCAGGAGAGGGGCACCTGGGTGGCTCAATCCAGTAAGCGTGTGATTTTCGATTTCCACTCAGGTCATGATCTCATGGTTGGTGAGATCATGCCCCGTCATGGGCTCTGGGCTGACTGGACCAAGCCTGCTTAGGATTCTGTCTCTGCCTCTTTCTCTGCCTCTCCCCTACTAGTGCATGCACCCACCCTCTCTCTCAAAATAAACATTTTTTAAAAAAATCAATGAAAGAGGCTTGCTCTTAAACACAACAGCAATACTTTTTGAATTACGAAGATAAAAAAATTATGTGTGTATACTGACAAACATGTAACAGAATTTTATTTATTTATTTATTTATTTAATTTTAAAATATGGAACACCATGAACTTGGGTGTCATCCTTGCCACAGGGGCCACTCTAATTTTAGTATATGTGCTGCTGAAGTCAGCACGGGTAACAGAATTTTAAACAGGACTTTTTCCATCATGTGTTAGTGAGGGTGGTCCAAGAAGCTGGCTCCAAGATGGGATTAGATGTGGAAAGGATTTGCCGGGGGAGCGAACTCTGAGGTAAACGGCATGGGGCCAGCGGAGGCCGCCAGCCTTTCGGCTGTGATGCTGGTATGACTTTCCAGAGGGAGGAGGAGGGCTGGATATGAAGAGTCTCAGACGGCAGCACTGGGGTAAAGTTTCTGGTAGACCAGTGGGAAGTTTTTCAGCCAAAGTTCTCCATCAGCCTAGTCCTTCCCAGGGCTTTCACTAAAATCCCTGCTACACTCAGTCATCCATTGGCCTGGAGGAGCCTAAGGAGGCGTGGCCTCAGCATAGACGCGGAAGTGGGGGGCGGTGCCTCATAGCAGCAGCTGGAACTGTCAGACAGTTGCACTCTCTAGCCTGAGATCGCAAGGATGCGTTTTCATGGTCACTGCGTGCAATCAGCCAAAACCCTAAACCTGAGGACCACAGACGGTAAATACAAACTCCTTTAAAGTTTAGACACATGTAAGCAGGACTTAGCAACAGACAGCAAAAGTAGTCTAGAGACTGATGCCCCAACCAACCTCTATAAGAAAAGGTGACAATTTGGAATTTCCAAAGAAAATACTTGAAGGAAAATTTCTCTCTTCCTGGAAGGCTACTATTCTCTCCTCAGTACTCTCTATCCTGCTTTAATATCATCTATGTGACATATGTATCCAACAAAGGACTCATATCAAAAATATATAGAGTCAGTAAGAAAAAGATCACCAGAAGAACCTGCAACACCCTTAAATAGCACTCCACAAATGAGGAAATCCAAAGACCCAATGATTATGTGAAAAAGCCATTAGCTTCATTGTAAATCAAAGAAGTGAACATTGAAACCACACACATACCAGAACAGCTAAAATTTACCAGATGGATAATATTTCATATTAGCGAAGCTATGGAAGAGTGGGAACTCGTCCACACAGCTGTTAAGAGTGCCGATCGGTGCCGGGAGCCAAAGGGTTAAAAGAACTCTGATGGAAAATTTAAGGCAGAACTAACCAACCTTAGCGGAATGTTACAGCAAAACAAACAGCAGTAAATAACTGTTAGTTCCTGAAGGGTCATAAATAACTGTTGACTCCAGGAACTGAGATTATCATCTGTCACTGTCTGATCGGTTCCTGGTACCAATGACCCCTCTCAACATTCTTTCCCTCTTCCCCTCATTTTTCTTCCCCCTGGTTGTGTATATAAGCAGCCCCCTTTTGAATAAACGTTGGAGCTTGATCAGACCTCCTGTCTTGCTCTCATTCTTTGTGTCTCTTGTCCCATCCATTCACCCGTTCCCTCCTCCAGGCTCCCTGTTGAAGGACCCCGTGGGCCAGGGCATATTGGCGCCCAACGTGGGGCTTGGAGCGCAGGCAAGAACCCGGTGAACGTCGCTCTCGGAAAAACGGCCACAAGGACAAGGATCGCCACTTCAGCACGGAAGTAAGGAGATCCACAGTGATTGCCACAGGATCGCCCGCCTGTGAGACAGATCTGGAGAGGTGAGCAATAGCAACGATTATGGGACAAGCATAGGGATTTTCAAGGCACAAAGACTTAGGGATACCACCAGGGATCGCCACTTCCATATGGAAGTGAGTACAGATCTGCAGTGATTGCCACAGAGCCATCAGCCTGTGAGACAGATCTGGAGAAACAAGAGATAGGTAAGAGTTAGGGTTAAAACCGCAGTGATCGCCACAGAGCCATCAGCCTGTGAGACAGATCTTACAAAACAACGACAAGTGAACAAAAGAAAAGAGATTACACAGTTAGGTGTTTTTCTGTCTCGGTCTTGCTTGTGGGTGGGAATGTTATAGCCTCTGGTGTGTGTGTGTGAGTGAATGCGTGGCCCGGTCTGGCTTGCCTACCGGGTTCGAGTTTGTAGTTCCACGGGGGAAACTCTTAAAGTCTCCAGAAACCCACGGAGCTCAAGTGGGCCTGCTCTGCGATACCATGGTGAAAAGCATATGGTCTATGACGGCACTGGAATAGCTTCCAGTCGTAAGTCACAACGCTGAATCCGCTATGGCTAAGCTTCACCTAAGCTCCTTCGGGAGGCGGCCAGACAGGTATCTGATTGGTCTCCTCATTGGAGGGGGCACCCTTCCCTTTGTTTGTCTTGCGTCGAATATCCGGGTGGGTAATCAGACATTATGGGACAGACATTATCCAAGCATGATTTGTTCTTAATGGGTCTTAAGGAATCTCTCAGGACTCGAGGAACTAGGGTTAAAAGGAAGGATTTAGTAAGATTTTTCAGTTATATCAATAACATTTGTCCGTGCTTTCCCCAAGAGGGGACAACAGATGAAAAACGATGGAAAAGAGTAGGGGACTGACTGTCTTAAAGACTTCTATGAGACTTTTGGGCCCGAGAAGGTCCCAGTCCTGGCATTTTCTTATTGCAACTTAATTAATGACATCCTTCAGGTCTCAAAATTTTCCCCAGAATTAAAAAAGATAATTGAGGACGGGGAAGAAATCCTGCAAAAGGCTTCCCATCCCCCTCTGTCTGTGATTCAGTCTCTATTCAAATACCTTCGCCCGAGGAAGCAGCCCTTAAGATTTCCATGGGTTCCCATCCTGAGGAATCTGTCCTCTAGCGCCCGCGACTTTATCCTGTTTTACATGCCACAGTAAAGTCTCCTAAAACAAGCCTTGATGATTACATTACCCCTGAAGAAACTGCTTCTCTGGAAGAGAAGGCCATTAAGTACTGTAATCCTGACCAGTCGCCTTCAGTCTCCTACCCACCACCTTATGCCACAGCCCCCCCTTTTTTCACCCCGATTTTTAACCTGGCCGATCCCTTGACATTGGTACCTCAGTTGACAATCCTGACCCCTGCTGAGTATCTAGGGTGGAACATACCCTCACCCCCTAAGTCAAAATCAAAGCGTGCCGTCTTCCTCCCCTTGGTAGCCAGCATCTCTCTCGCCTCATCTCTGGTTGCCACTGGCCTGGCCGGCGGATCCTTAGGGCATTCTCTCTATACTACCTCCAAACTTTCTCAACAGTTTGCCTTGGCAGTTGAGGCCTCCGCTGAATCCCTGGCCTCCTTACAAAGACTGATAACTTCTCTTGCTCAAGTTACTTTACAGAACCGCCGTGCATTGGACCTTCTTACCGCTGAAAAAGGAGGGACCTACTTGTTCCTCAAGGAAGAATGCTGCTTCTACGTCAGTGAATCTGGCCTTGTGGAAACACGAGTCCAACAACTGCACAAACTCAACATTGAACTACAGAGAAAAAAATTTTCTGCTGCCGCCGATGATTGGTGGAAATCCTCCATGCTCTTGCTTTTGATGCCCCTTATAGGACCCTTGATTAGCTTTTTATTGTTGGTTACCTTGGGACCCTTCATATTTAACAGGATCATAAGATTCATAAAACAACAAATTGACTCCCTGGCATCAAAGCCTCTACAAATATACTATCATAGACTTGATTTGGCCGATAGAGGCTTGGCAGAACCTAAGGAGGTAAATATTCCTACGGGAACTGCATAGAGCTCAGAGACATGCACACCGGTGGGTGTTGGCACCAGACAAGGGGTGCGAGGCTGAGCACTGCAGGGGGAGGCCCATTGGTCCATCTCTGAGTCCCCTGAAAGGTATACCTGAATTGCATAGAGGTTGGTGTCCTGTCAAAAAAATTCCAGCCCTGCCTCTCCTCCCAAAAAGGCACCAAGGGCTTACAACTAAACTACGAAGGATTCAGGTCACTACCTACCCCCCTCTGGTTAAAGCCACTTGCCATAAAAGCAAAAAATCAAACAAATCCCCTCTTACTTTGCCGATCGCCTCATCTAAATTCAAATAACAAGGGAGGAGATGCCGGGAGCCAAAGGGTTAAAAGAACTCTGATGGAAAATTTAAGGCAGAACTAACCAACCTTAGCGGAATGTTACAGCAAAACAAACAGCAGTAAATAACTGTTAGTTCCTGAAGGGTCATAAATAACTGTTGACTCCAGGAACTGAGATTATCATCTGTCACTGTCTGATCGGTTCCTGGTACCAATCACCCCTCTCAGCATTCTTTCCCCCTTCCCCTCATTTTTCTTCCCCCTGGTTGTGTATATAAGCAGCCCCCTTTTGAATAAACGTTGGAGCTTGATCAGACCTCCTGTCTTGCTCTCATTCTTTGTGTCTCTTGTCCCATCCATTCACCCGTTCCCTCCTCCAGGTTCCTGTTGAATGACCCCGCGGGCCGGGGCAGATTGGTACCACTAGTAGCTTTCGCCCTTTAATGAAACTGAAGGTACACATATATTATATGGTTTAATAATGTCATTCCTAGATATATATTCAACAAAAATGTATACCAGAAGACATATATACAAGAGTACTTACAGCATCATTTTTCATAATAGGTCCTTATTAAAAATAACTCAAATATCTGTCAACAGTGGATGGAGAAATCATGGAATATACATACAACGGAATACCAGCATTTCCATGAAGAATTAAGAATAAATCAAAAGTTAATGCATCACCATGCATAAATCTGACAAACATAATGTTGAACCAAAAGGCCAGACATCAAAGAGTACATATTGTTCCTTTTTATTTAAGTCTAAAAAATGGTAAAAACGAATATATAAGGATTAGAGGTGCACACATAGGTGGTAAGATAACAGAAAACAAAGTGAATATTGTACAACTAAGAAGACAGTAGTTTTAGGGAGAAGGCGAGTTTACCATCAGGAGGGAATTGTAGCAAGGTTTCTAGGGGATGTTGGTAATGTTTTCTTTCTTTTTTCTCATTTCTTCTGCTCTTTTTTTATGTTTATTCATTTATTTTGAGAGAGAGACAGAGAGAGAGAGAACGCAGGTGGAGGAGAGACAGAGAGAGGGGGAGACAGAAACTCCTAAGCAGGTTTTGCACTGTCATCGGCTGTATGGGGTTCAGTCTCACAAACCATGAGATCATGATCTGCACCAAAATCAAGAGTTGGATGCTTCTGGGTGCCTGAGTGGCTCAGTGGGTTAAGCATCCGACTTCAGATCAGGTCATGATCTCATGGTTTGTGGGATTCATGCCCTGCATCAGGCTTTGTGCTGACAGCTCAGAGCCAGAGCCTGGAGCCTGCTTTGGATTCTGTGTTTCCCTCTCTCTCTGCCCCTCCCCCACTTGCTTTCTCTCTCTCTCTCTCTCAAAAATAAATAAACATTAAAACAAAACCTTTAAAAAAAAGAATTGGATGCCTAACGGACTGAGCCACCCAGGTGCCCCTGGTCCTTTTTTTTAAAATTTTTTTTGAGAGAGAGAGAGATTGAGTGGGGGAGACAGTGAGAGAGAGAGAGAGAGAGAGAGAGAGAGAGAGAGAGAGAGAGAGAGAGAGAATCTTAAGCAGGCTACATACTCAGCTCAGAGCCTGACAGGGCTTGATCTCATGACCCTAGGATCATGACCTGAGCCAATATCAAGAATCCATCTCTCAACCGACTGAGCCTCGCAAGCACCCCTCTTCTAGTGTTTTATTCCAACATAATATTTATTTTTTCTAAAAAGATGCATATTTTTTTCCACCAAAAGCTCAACTGTTACATTTCCAAAGCAATACATACAATTATAAACAGACATTCATGGACTAAAACACCAAGATAGTGATCATAACTTTTAACCTAATGCTGTCTGCATATTCCTGGATTTTAATAAGTAATAGATCTTGATCATTATTAATAATAAAATCTTACTATTGTGCTTATATTTAGTTTATTTTTAGTGGTGATATATATGATGTATATGAGATGATATATATCATATATATGTGCATATATGACATATATCATAATCTTTATCATTTTAACCATTTCTAAGTGTATAATTCAGTGGCATTAATAACATTCACACTGTTGTGTAAGCATTACTACTATCTATACCTAAACCTTTTTCATCAATCTCAACAAAAACTTTTTAACCATTTAACAATGATTCTCCCTTTCTCCTCTCCCCAGGCCCTGGTAAGGTCGAACCCATCTTCCGTCTCTGTTGGCTTCTTCCAGGTACGTCATAAACTTATACCATCATACTATAGTTAGTGTTCTGTGTCAGCTTACTTCCCTATTCAAATTCCATCCATGTAGCACAATCAAAATTTCAAACCTTTTCAAGGTGGAATGATATTCCATTGTATGTATATGCCACATTTTGTTTATGCAGCCGTCTGTTGATGGATATTTGGGTTGTTTCTACCTTTTGGGTGTTGTGAGAAATGTTGCTGTGAACACTGGTATACGAAGGTCTTTTGGATTTTCTGTTTTCAATAATTATGGATATAATAGGAGTAGGATTTGCTTGTTCATACGGTAGTTCTGTGTTTAATGTTTTGAGAAACCACCCAACTGTTTTTCACAGAGGCTGCGTCATTTTACATTCCCACCAGCAATGCCTGATAGTTTTTCTACATCCTTGCCAACACTTAGTTTACTGCCTTTTTAATTGTAGCAATCCTAACGGCTATGAAATTATATCTCATTGTGATTTTAATTTGCATTTCCTAATAAGTAATGGTGTGCGCCATCTTTTTATGTGCTTATTTGACTGTTTGCCTGTCTTCTTTGGAAAAATGTCGAGTCAAGTCATTTTCCCATTTTTGAATTGGGTTGTTTGTTTTTTGTTGTTGAATCATAGGAGTTCATTTTATATTAATAAAATGACATTAATATTGTCATAGCATATCAATATTATATTAATTGATAATTACATTATAATATAATTATATCCTATATAACTATAAAATAATTATTAATATAAAACATTATATCACTATACTTGTATTATTCACAAATGATATAATTATTAATATATAATATCACATTACATATAAAGTGCCGGAGTCCAGCTCCAGCAGGTCCAGGGCTCCCTGAAGGATGGACAGTGTCGGCAAAAAGGGAGTGAGAGAGCCTCAGCTTCTTTCTGCTCACCAGGCAGGCATCTCTGTACTGACCAGAGAGTCAGCTTTGTTTATTGAACAAATGTATGGGGTCCAAAACAGAAGTGGCAATTGCCTTAGACAGTGATTTCTGATGACAAATTCTCTGGTATGTAAAAATTTCCCAGAACATAGATTGGTAGAAGACTCATGCATAATCTTTATCTATAGTGATTGATGTAGATGACTTAAATGCTGATCACATGGGGAAGGAAGGTATCTTTGGCATTCAAATGCAAGGCAATGTTTTTAACATAGCAGAGGCAAGAGTTAGTTCTTCGTGAGCAGGGGTCAATAGCCTGTTTTCTCCAGGGGAAGAAAAACAGGTTTCTCAGGAAATGTAATATTTGCTCCTATAATCACAAAAGAAGAAACTCCTATAATACATTTTTTCATAAGGTACAATTCACATATTTTTAGCATATGAAGGCAAGTCACTCCTGATATCAGTCAGTCAGGCGCCATGGGGGTCAGTACTCAAGCAAAAATTGAGTAGGGGTTGAGGGGGGGTAGACATCTGTCACCATCTGACAGTCCGATGCCCAACCGACTGAGCTACCCAGGTGCCCCTGTTTATTTTTGAACAAACACTCCCTGGATTGCTGCAGGATTTTGGCTATTTCCCAGAGTTCTGAAATAGTTAATTCTGACCATGTTTTCAGCGTTCACCTTGCTTTCACAGAGGAGAGGATTTTCAGTGCTCCTTCCTCTCCCTTACTTCTGGATATTTGGTTTTTGACTCCTGATCAGTTTTTACATTCCCACCGGCTGACTCGGGTCTGAAATTCTCCCTGGAGAGCCCTATGGTTAGTTTCCTTACTGGAAGTCTGTAGCGGGACTTATGGGTCTGACAAACCTGGCTTGCTTATTTAAGGGGGTTCTGTTAAGAGTTTCTCCTTTGGGCTTTCTGTAATCAAGATTCCTCTCTCAGACCTTGGTGGATTAAGCTGGGGACACAGCATGGCCATTTATGCAAATAAGAGCCCTTGAGGAGCTGGTACTGGCATGTCTGTCTGACCTGTAATCTATCTTGCTGCACCATATCCCTTGCCTTTAATTTTTTTAAATATTTATTCGTTTTTTAAGAGTGAGAGAGACAGAGCGGGTGGGGGAGGGGCAGAGAGAGTGGGAGACATAGAATCCCAAGCGGGCTCCAGGCTCTGAGCTGTCAGCACAGAGCCCAACTCGGTGCTTGAATCCACAGACCATGAGATCATCACCTGATCTGAAGTCAGACACTTAACCCATTGAGCCACTCAGGCGCCCCCCCACTTTGCCTTTAAACACAAGCCTATGTGAAGATACTCTGTGGAGTCTGGTGAATCCTTCCAAATAACCAAACTAGGAAAATCTTTGCAATGGTATAGCCATGCAATGCAACTGTAGAAAAGAATGTGAAAGATATCTGTGGAGTGATATGGAAAGACACCCAGAAAACACTGTTAAATGAAAATGCAAGGCACAGAGTGCATTTGACTACACTGTTTCTTATGTAAGAAAGGGGAGAAATACAAGAGTATGCAATTGTATTCGCTTGATTTGCATAAGGAAACACAGAAAAGGTACACAAAAAACTATGAAAAGTTACGAACTATGGAAGCAGTAGAAACAAGATATCTCAACATACATGTCCATATTGTTTTGACTGTTGAGCCTTATAAATATATTACCGATTCAAAAAAAAATTAAGTTTTCAAAGTAAATGAAAAGAAAAATTAACTCATATGGGCCAAGGGGAATAATAAAGTATCACAGAAGTTCATAATAAGAACCAAGATATAAAGAAGGAAGAAGGGGGGCGCCTGGGTGGCTCAGCTGGTTAAGCGTCGGACTCTTGGTTTCAGCTCAGGTCATGATCTCGAGGTTCCTGAGTTCATGCCCTGTGACAGGCTGACAGTGTAAAGCCTGCCCGGGATTCTCTCTCTCTCTCCCTCTCTCTCTGTCCCTCCTCGGCATGTGCTCTCTCTCTCTCTCAATAAACAAACAAACTTTAAAATTTAAAAAAAATGAAGAATAATAGACATGTCAAAGCATAAGCATAAACAAAAGTAAATAGTACAAAGATACAAAGAAGTCCCTCTTGGGTAATATATAAAGGCCTTGGGTTGTTGCTCTAGTTTAGGATCCCTGAGCAGCAGCAATGGAGACATTTTGGGCAGGGTATTTTTTTTTTTGCTGTAGGGGTTGTCCGGTCCACTGTAGGGTGTTTAGCAGTGTCCCTGACTCTACCCACTAGATGCCAATAGAACTCACCTCCCCACCCACACCCTGACAACCCTTCAAAGTTGTGACAATCAAGTCTCCCAAAATTGTCAAATGTCCAGGGGAGAGTCAGCAAAAGCACCCACAATTGACAGTCACGGCTTTAGCTGGTCTGAATAGGAAGTGGATTTTTTTTTTTTTTAGGGGCACCTTGGTGGTTCATTCTGTTAAGCATCTGACTCTTGATCTCAGCTCATGTCTTGATCTCAGGGTCAGGAACTCAAGCCCTGCCCTGGGGGTCCGGTAAAGCCTACTTAAAAAAAAAAGGGAATTTTGTTAAAATTTTTAGTGAATGTATTCCTGGCAAATGATCTATTTCCCAGAACTGTTCTTTCCCTGAAGTGCCAGAAATTTCACAGATTAATATTCTACAGTTTTTTAAGTTATTGACATAAGCCTGACTCAGCTAGTGTGCTATTTAGCAGGTCTTGAGCGACATGAATGATTTCAATGAGATGTTTAAACTACTGAATCATTTGGTGTCATTTTATTACTTTGAATCCTTTTTTGTGTGGTGGCCAATTTCTATTTGTTTAATGATATTAGACAAATGGAATTAAACAATTGCGTCTGCTGATATACTTTTCAGTGGAGTTTTTTTTTTTTTAATATAAAACCGACGTGAGGGACACCTGTAATATGAATTTGAAGTAACTCTGTTATTGGGGCGCCTGGGTGGCTCAGTCAGTTGAGTGTCCGAATTCAGCTCAGGTCATGATCTCACAGTTCATGGGTTCAAGCTCTGAGTGGGCTCTGTGCTGACAGCTCAGAGCCTGGAGCCTGCTTTTGATTCTGTGTCTCCCTCTCTCTGTGCCCTTCCACTGCTCGCGCTGTCTCCCTCTCTCTCAAAAATAAATAAAAATCATTAAAAAAACCGTTTTGAAGTAACTCTGTTATTGACGTCTTTCTTTAACTTCTCCTTGGGTTAAAGGAATTGTCCAGTGGGTGGTAAGGACAATTATTAGCTCTACATCTGGGACACCCCGCTAGCCCAGCAGTGCACAGTTCCGACAGATGGTGCTTCTCCCCTCGGTTCTACCCGCGATCATCGGGGAGTGATGCAGGTGGCCACCATTATTTTTAAATAGGATTGCCTCATTTCTGAAGAAAGCAGGTCAAACCTGTAATCAGGAGGCCGGTCTACGCCATCTGGGTGAGCTTGGTGTCCAAGTCCCCTTCTTCCTCCCTGCCCGGTTCCGGACGTTTATTTTTAATGTGATTAATTTCGCTGGGAGGGGCAGGGAGGATCACCTTTCCCAGGAGAATCACCTGGCTTCACCCCATCTCCGAACTCAGGTGGAAGGGTTTCCTTCTTGGATGGGACCCAGCAGGAAAGCGAGGATCGTTTTCTCGCCGAGGTGGAAAGATTCTCTGCGTCTGAACGTCTGAGGATGGAATACGCCGAAGTAAGCCTTCGCCAGCAGAGGACCTTTAACCAGTCTCTCGCCTTCCCCAGTGCCTCCAGAGTACGCGCAAGCCCTCTCCCGAAGCCCTAGAGTGGGGGCTTGCAGAGCCGGAGCTCCTCTCCCAGGCCGGGGACCTCTCCCTGCGGCACGGGCTAAATAGCAAACAGATGCCCGGCAAGCCAGAGATCTCCCCGACTGGGACACCGCCTGGGGACACGAGTCCCGCCCCGGCAGTTTCCGAGTGGAAAGGCTGGCCGCACTACTAGGGCTTGAAACGGATCGGTTCCGAAAGCAGAACATCCCCTTTCCGGGGGACTGCCCGTCTCCACCTCGCAGGCCCCCGAGAAACTCCCCTTTCCTTTCCGTCGGCCCCTCCTCCAGCCCCCACGTCCCCAGCGCGGAGAGGCTCCGGGACTCTGACCTCGTATCCATCATCACACTCCCCGCCTGGGCTGCCTGAGTCCTGAGCTAATTCAGGGGGGGCGAACTGAGGGTCAACGGTTTGGCTCCGGGAGTTAGTTCTGCTGGCGTGGATGTCCTTCACAGGGTCATTTCAGAGTGCGTCTCCGCAAGTCCAGATCCTTCAGCCCCTCACCGCACCCCTAGCTTGCCCCCCTGGTGGCCAGCAGGTAGGTGTGCGGTCCGACAGTCTTGGAGCTCAGTGGGCCTGCACTTGTCTCCGTTCCCACAACACCTGAGACCGCACTGGGGCGCATCCAACAAACCCCATGAATCCAAACATCCTCGTCGGAAGTGTCCAAGTTCGAGGGTGGTCCGACCGTCCCCTTCCCGCGTCGACTCTGCAAGCCTGTTGTACGAGGTCTTTCCTTTTGGACCCAAAGGGGCGCGCGCCGCGGTGCGCCGGACCCGCCTCTTCCCCAGGCCCGGGCGGGGCGGGGGTGGGTAGGCAGGGACCTGGATCTGATTAGCTGGGAGGGGGAAGCCGTGGTCCCACTCGTTCGCTCCAGTCTCCCAGCTCCTCGCGGAGGAGGAGGAGGGACGGCACGGAGAGGAGCGCCGGGGTCCCATCACTGAGCACCCGGGCCACGATCTGAGCCGCCGCGGCCTCCCGGCGGTCGCCTGGCCCTCACCGCGGGCCCAGCCATGGGGTCCCCGGCCAGCTCCGGCTTCTACGTGAGCCGCGCGGTAGCCCTGCTGCTGGCCGCGCTGGCCGCCGCGCTGCTCCTGGCGCTGGCCGTGCTCGCCGCCCTGTACGGCCGCTGCGCCCGCGTCCCGCCGTCCGAGCCGCACCACCGCGGGGTCCCGGACGCCGCGCCCTCCCCGCGGGGCTCGCTCGAGGGGCCGCTGCCCACCTGGCGGCCCCGCCCCACTCGTGAACCGGCGGCGAAGGCCACCCCGGGCAAGTGGCGACCCCCGGGCCCCTGGGACCAGCTGCGCCTGCCGCCCTGGCTGGTGCCGCTGCACTACGAGCTGGAGCTGTGGCCCCGGCTGCGTCCGGACGAGTTCTCGTCTCCGACGCTGAGCTTCACCGGCCGCGTGAACATCACCGTGCGCTGCGCGGTGGCCACAGAGCGGCTCCTGCTGCACAGCCTCTTCCTGGACTGTGAGAGCGCCGAGGTGCGGGGTCCTCTGTCCGCCGGCCCCCCCGACGGCACGGAGGGCCGCGTGCCCGTGGACGACGTGTGGTTCGCTGTCGACATGCAGTATATGGTGCTGGAGCTCGGCGGGACCCTGCAGCCCGGGAGCCGGTATGAGCTGCAGCTCCGCTTCTCGGGCCTGGCGTACCAGGACCTCCGGGAGGGACTCTTCTTCAGCGTCTACACGGACCAGGGTGAGCGCAGGTAAGGACCGGCCGGCCTGGGCCCCGGGTCCCGCGCTCTGGCCGGGAGTCCCGCTGCCTCCCCGCGTCCCTCTGCGCGCCCCCTGCGCTTCCCCCCCCCCCAAACCCCCACCACCCGCGACGCTTTCTTGTGCAGCCAAAAGGCAAGCGCTTCCTCCCCTTCCCTCCAGAGACCCTGCTTGTCATAAAGCCTACCGGACCGGACTGTGGTCCTTCCTCTGGCCACTTTTCATCATCCCTGCGCATCCAGTTTGTTTCTGTCCTTGCCCCTCTAAGGTCGCTACTATCCTAGAAGTTTATCGTTGTATTCAGAACGCCCCGCTTCTGCTCGAACCCAGGAATGCTTGCTCGTACCGCCACGGTGAGCAAATCCCTTGCTACTCAAAGTTTGGTCCGCGGACCGGCAGTCGCTGTAATACCCGCGAGCTTGCTCGAAATGCAGATTCCCCACCCTCGATCAAAGGGATCAGAATCTGCGTTTTAATGAGACCTCCGGGCGATTTCTGGAGGTTACAGGTGGAGAAGCCTGGGGCTGCCGCACCCCTGCGCTTTCCGAGGTTCCCTCCCCAAACGCGCCTACGCGCTCAGCTCCCAGCTCTGCCTTTCTCCTGGGCGCTCAGGACCTGCTGCTCTTGGAACAGAGACTCACGTCGGTGCTATTCTCATTTTTTTCCCCTTTTTGCTGAGATTCTCCCAAATTCATCCTCTCCCACCCCCTGCCTGGGGACTGCACCTTGTTTTGTGGGTGACCGGCAGCCCCTTCCATCCCTCCCAAGCTTTTTAAACAGCCCGGGGGGGGGGGCTCCTGGGTGGCTCAGTAGGTTAAGTGTCCGGCGTCGGCTCAGGTCGTGATCTCACGGTTCGTGGGTTCAAGCCCCGCCTTGGGTTCTGACAGCTCAGAGCCTGGAGCCCGTCTTCAGATCCTGTGTCTCCCTCTCTCTCTGACCCTCCCCTGCTCACGCTGTTTCTCTCTCTCTCTCAAAAATAAATAAAAACATTTAAAAAATTTTAAACAGCTCTCGGGACGCCTTCCCTTGGGAAGAAAAATTTAATACTAAAAACGGTGACAAGAGACCTCCCCTCTGAGTTTGCAAGCTCACGTAGGGTACGTGTGTTCTCTTTACACTCGTTTGGGAAAATGCTTTCCACTCGGAATGTTTCCAGCGCAAGAATTGCCTCTTTCCACACTGTGAGATCACGCTCCTGACCTCAGGTGAGCGCCGAGGAAGACACCGAAAAGTCTTTCTTCACCCTGGCCATCTTCCCTCAGCCCTGGTGGGGCATTTGAGGTTTACACAACTGCATGTACTTTGCCTTTTATTATTAGAGAAAATGTTCTCAGATGTTCTCTGGGGAGAGGAGCCTACTAAATTAGCCCCTAAATCATCTCCTGCACTATTTTCCACACGTCAGGGGTTTTAAAATAAGTTTAGGTGCACCTGGGTATCTCAGTTGGTTAAGCGTCAGGCTTCGACTCAGGTCATGATCTCGAGGTTTGTGGGTGCGAGCCCCAACATCCGGCTCTGTGCTGACAGCTCAGAGCCTGCAGCCTGCTTATGGTTCGGTGTCTCCCTCTGTCTCTGCTCCTTCCCCACTCAGTCTCTGTATCTCTCTCTCAAAAGTAAAAGTAAATAAACATTAAAAAAAAAAAGGACACCAGAAACCTTTTAAAGTGACTGTGTGGGGGCACCTGGGTGGCTCAGTTGGTTAAGCATCCTACTTCGACACAGGTTGTGATCTCACAGCCTGTGGGTTCGAGCCCAGCGTCGGGCTCTGCTGACAGCTCAGAGCCTGAAGCCTTCTTCAGATTCTGTCTCCCTCTCTCTCTCTGCCCCTCTTCCGCTCATGCTCTGTTTCTCTCTGTCTCAATAATAAATAAACATAAAAAAGTTTTAAAGTGACTGTGTGCAGTTCAGAGTACAATACATACTGCACATACATCTGACAGTGTTTTCCACTGTCAGCCAGTAAATCTTCATCTGCTAACCATTCTCTTCCTTCTTCCTAATGAAGCCATGGCCTGGATGAATGGTCCTAGCAAATATGGGAAATGAAAGGCCCTTTCGATTTTTCTATCATGTGGCCAACTCAAGTGGCAACTAGAAACCATATTTTGAGAACATTAAAATTCAAACAAGGGGCACATGAGTGGCTCAGTCGGTTGAGTGACAACTTCAGCGCAGGTCATGATCTCAGGTTCATGGGTTTGAGCCCCACATGGGACTCTGTGCTGACAGCTCAGAGCCTGGAGCCTGCTTGGGATTCTGTGTCTCCCTCTTTGCCCCTCCCCCACTTGTGTGCACGCTCCGCTCTCTCTCTCTCTCTCTCTCTGTCTCTGTCTCAAAAATAAACATGAAAAAAATTTTTAAAAATTCAAACAAGCAGAAATCCTAATCAAGTCCCACACATGTTCGGAGAGCGATGTAGAGTTCCAGAACTGCGGCATCTTCCAGGAGCTGTTGCTAGGGAGTTGCTCTCCTTGGTCTCTGCTTTGCAAACCACAAGGGAAAGAAACGTCCAGTGGAGCTGGAAGCCAAGGTCGCAAAGAACTTGGACAAAATGATGACTTGTGGTGAAGCCGATTTTGGAAGCCCGGCAGGCCTGAGTCTGAGCTGTGTGACTTGAGTCAGTCTCTTCAAGTCTCTGAGTTGATTGCCTCATTCACAGAATTGACCGGAGTATCAGCCTTTAGGGTGTTGTGAGAATTAATGAGAGAGTTCAGTAGCCAGCAAGATCTGTGCCCCGTCGGACAGGGGCACAGGGTGTGTAACTGTTAGGGGCAGCTTCGTCACCTCAGCAAGGGACCTGCCTGGAAGAAGAGGACCCCCACTGGAGGGTGGGGTGGGTGGGAGAAGCTGCCCAATCCTTGTTGAGATCTCAAATCCCAGCTGCCACTAGTTGGAAGCTGTTTGCCTCTCTTCTTTGGTGACCCCTTATCACAGTCCAGATGGGCTGAAGCCTTTAAACAATTGTACCCCCCACACCAAGGCAAGAGAAACAAAATCCTTCCAGAAAACGCCAGGAGCATCACTGTCTCACACTTCTGAGGCTTTGGGTGACGGTTTTCTAGCTTCACGGGGTGCTGGGGATGTTTCTCTGCCTTTCTCCGCTGGGCAGGTGCCATCACATGTCTGGCAGTTAGGAGCCATTCCCGGGACGCCTCAGATGTGTGCTTCTGCGTTCGATTATCTGGTTCACTCCTTCCATGTGTCGAAAGTTGAGAGCAAACCCCAAGTGTTAATGCTCCTTAAAGCAGTACTTCCCAGCCTTTCTTCTCCGGCATATCACTATCCAAGGTTTTGCCCTATTCACATACCTCTGGCAGTATTTTTTGCTAAAAAAAACCACCACCACTCAATTTAAACATAAATATGAAGTAGATTTATTGCAAAGCAACTTTGCATTATTATCATAAGTTGGAAACCATTTGGAATTTCTAGTCATGGAACTGCCCGATACCATGTAAAATCAATGTCACTGAGTTCTCCCTGCTTTTCTTGTCTGCTGAAGAATCCCATGGCTCTGAGTCTGCGGGCTGCTCTGTCTTTCTTAAAAAGGGAAATTGGAATTAGGTGATCAAGAGAAAGAACACCAAACCAAGGTTTTCTCTTGCTCTTACCAGAATGATTCAGAAAATTTGAAGAAGACCAACTTTCACGTGTGTGAGTCAGATCTCTATAATACTGTGAGGGCTCCCCACCATCCTTGTCCATCTATATTTGAGGAATTCCTGAATTAGAGCAGTGGTTCACAAACTTTTAATGTATATTAGAATCACCAGAGCCTTGGGGCACACCCTCAGAAATTCCAGATCAGTACATGCAGGTTCTGAGCAACATTAGTCAAAATGGCCACCAGGTGGAGGCAATGGATGAATGGATGGACAAAATCTGGTATATATATATAAAAGGGAGTATTATTCCACCTTAAAAAGGAAGGAGGTTCTGACATATGCTGCAGCATGGAGGAACTTTGAGGACATTGTATAAGTACCTAGAGTAGTTAAATTCAGAGACAGAAAGTAGAATGTTGGTTGCTAGGAGCTGCGGGGGAGTGGGTGTGGGTGCGGGAGGAAGTTGTTACATGGAGGCATGGGTTTTGCCTATTACAAAAAGAAGCTTTCATGAGCAATTGTATGTGTTTTTAGATAAACACAAGTTTTCATTTTTCTGGACTCAATACCCAGGAGCATGACTAGTTTCACATTTAATTTTTAAGAAACTGTGAACTTGCGTCCCAAAGTGTACCACTTACCTTCCCACCAACAATGTATGAATGATAGTTTCTCTGCAACTTAGCCACGATTTGCTTTTGCCGATTTTTTTCTTTTTGTAGCTGTCATGAAGAGTATGTAGTGATGCCTCACTGTGGTTTTAATTTGCATTTCTCCACTGGCTCATGGTGCTCAGCTTCTTCTCATGCTTCCTTGGCATCTGTATATCCCCTTTGATGAGATGTCTCCTCATGTCTTTTACCCATATTGAAATTGAGTTGTTTGTTTACTGTTCGGTTCTGAGAGTTCTTTATACATTCTAGATCTGAGTCTGTTGTGAAATATATGATTTACAAATGGGTTCTCCTGGTCTGTCGTTTGTTTCTTCGTTTTCTTAATAAGGTCTTCCAGGGTCACCTGGCTGACTGAGTTCGAAAAGGATGCAACTCTTTGTTTGTTTGTTTGTTCTTGAGAGAGAGAGAGAGAGCACTCAAGCAGAGGAGGGGCAGAGAGAGGAAGAGAGATCTGAAGCAGGCTCTGTGCTGACAGCAGAGAGCCTAATTCAGGACTCAAGTTTCTGAACTATGAGATCATGACCTGGGTCTAAGTCAACCACTGAATCAACTGAACCACCCAGGCGCCCCTAAAAAGCATCCAACTCTTGATCTCGGGGTCGTGAGATTACTTAAATAAATAATACTTCAAAATAATAGTAATAATAATAATAATAATAATAATGTCCTCAGGGAATAAAAGTTTTTCATTAAAGTCCAATCTATCATTTATTTTTTTTTTCAAATTTATCAATTGTTTAAATAGACCAGGCTTTCGTATCATGGCTAAGAATGCTTTCCTAAAAAGGCTTTTGTTTAAGAGCAATTTTAGGTTTACAACAAAATTGGAGGTACAGAGACTTCCCCTATAACCCCCTGCCCCTACACCTGCATGGCCTCCCCTGTTGTCAGCAACACCCACCAGAACGATATATATATTTTTAACCAAAGACGAAGCTATTTGGGCATACCATAATCACCCAGAGTCCATAGTTTACCATAGGGCTCACTCTTGGTGTTATACATTCTATCTGTTTGGACAAATGTGTAATGACATATATCTATCATTATAATATCACACATACTTCAACTGTCCTAAAAATTCCGTTATTTGCCTGTTCATCCCTTGCCCCAATCACCGATCTTCTTGTCTTCATACCTTTTCTAGAATATGATATATTTGGAATCATACTATGTAACATGCATTTGAGATTCCTTCATGTCTTTCATGTCTTGATAGTTCACTTCGTTTCAGCACTGCATAATATTCCATCGTCTGGGTATACCATAGCTTCTTTATACATTCACCTATTGAAAAATGTCTTCGTTGCTTCCAGGTTTTGGTGATTCTGGAAAGCTGCTCTAAACTCTTTGTGTAGATTCTTATGTAGACATAAACTTTCAGGTAATTTTCTCCAGGTAAATACCAAGGAGCATAATTGCTGGGTCCTATGATAAGACTGCTTAGCTGTGTAAGAAACCATGAAATTGTCTTTCAGAGTCACACTAAAAATGGATGAGAGTGCTTGTTACTCCATATCCTCACCAGCATTTGATGGTGTCAACATTATGGATTTTGGCCATTCTAATAGGTCTGTAGTAGTATCTCACTGTTTTACTTTCCATTTCCCTGAGGACACATGATGTGGAGCACTTATTAATGTGCGTGTTTGCCATGTGTGTAATTTCTTTGGTGAGTTTTTCTGTTGGAGTTTTTGACCCGTTTTAATTTTTTTTTTTTTTTTTGATACAGAGAGAGACAGAGCATGAGAGTGGGAGGGGCAGAGAGAGAAGAAGACTCAGAACTGGAAGCAGGCTCCAGGCTCTGAGCTAGCTGTCAGCCCAGAGCCTGACGGGGGGCTCGAACCCACAAACGTGAGATCTGATCTGAGCCAAAGTCGGAGGCTTAACCGACTGAGCCACCCAGGTGCCCCTTTGGCCCATTTTAAAATAGAGTTGTTCATTTTCTTATTGCTGTGTTTTAAGAGTTCTTTGCATATTTTTGATAACCATCCTTTATCAGATATGTCTTTTGCAAATATTTTCTCCTAGTCTGTGGCTTGTCTTCTCATTCTCTTTATATTGTCTTTTGCAGAGCAGAAGTTTTTAATTAAAAAAATTTTATTATGTTTCTTTATTTATTTTGAGAGAGAGACAGAGGGAGAGAGAGAGACAGAGACAGAGACAGAAAGTGAGTGAGCCCAAGTTGGGGAGGGGCCCAGAGAAGGAGAGACAGAATCCCAAGTAGACATCGTACCATCGGTGTGGAGCCTAGTGCGGTGCTCGAACCCACAAACTGTGAGACCATGACCTGAGAAGAGATCAAGAATCAGATGCTTAGCTGACTGTGCTACCTGTGCATCCCCAAAGTTTTTAATTTTAAAGAAGTCCAGCTTATCAATTATTTCTGTCATGGATCATGTCTTTGGTGTAGTATCTAGAAAAACAGCAGGATCATGTAGGTTTTCTCCGATGTTATCTTGTAGGAGTTTTGTATTTTTGCATTTACATTTTAAAGTGACCCATTGAGAGTTCATTTGACCCATTATGAGTTTAATTTTCGTGACGGGTTTGAGGTTTTGTGTCTACGTTCAATTTTTTTGCATGTGGATGTCTAGTTGTTCCAGAAACATTTGTCGAAGAGACTGCCACTGCTCCATTGAATTGCCTTTGCTCCTTTGTCAAAAACCCAAATATTTGGGTTTATTTCTGGGCTCTCTGTTCTGTTCATTGATCCATTTGTCTGTTCTGTCACCAATATCACACTCTCTTGATTACCATAGCTTTATAGTAAGTCTTAAAGTCAGAGAGTGTCAATCTTTCATCATTGTTCTCCTCCCATGTTGTGTTGGCTATTCTGGACCTTTTACCTCTTCACATAAATTTTAGAATTGACTCACTGATATTCACAAACAGCTTGCTGGTATTTTCATTGAGGTTGCACTGAATCTGTAGACCAATTTGGTCAGAACTGACATCTTGATAATGAACATGGAATCCTGTCCATGAACATGGGATTTCTTTCCATTTATTTAGTTCTTTTTAAAATTTCATTCTTCAAAACTTTCTATTTTTCCTTGTATAGGTTTTACATGTATTTTGTTAGATACCTAAGTATTTCATTTTGCGGGGGGTACTAGTATAAATGGAATTAGGTTATTAATTTCAATTTTCACTTGTTAATTGTTGGTAGATAGGAAAGCAATCAGCTTTTGTGTATTAGTCTTGTATACTGCAACCTTGCTATAATTGCTTACAAGTTCTAGGAGGTTTTTTTTTTTAATGTTTATTTATTTTTGAGAGAGAGAGAGAGAGTGTGAGTGGGGGAAGATCAGAAAGAGAGGAAAACAGAGAATCAGAAACAGGCTCCAGGCTCTGAGCTGTCAGCACAGAGCCTGACACAGGGCTTGAACCCACAGACTGTGAGATCATGACCTGAGCCAATGTCAGATGCTTAACTGACTGAGCCACCCAGGCGCCCCAAGTTCCAGGAGTTTTTCTGTGTGAAGTCTTTTGGATTTTCTACGTAGACAATCATGTCATCTTTGATTAAAGAGTGTTTTGTTTCTTCCTTCCTAATCTCTATATCGTTTATTTCCTTTTCTTGACTTCCTGCATAAGTAAGGACTTCCAGCACAATGTTGAAGAAGAGTGGTGAGAAGGCACATTCTTGCCTTGCACCTGACCTGAATGAGAAAGCATTCAGTTCTCACCATTAAGTGTGAAGTCAGCTGTAGATTTTTTGCAATCTTTAATTTAGGATGAGTAAGCTCTCTTCTATTTCTATTTTACTGAGAGTTTTTTTAAAACCATGAATGAATGTTGGATTTTGGCAAATGCTTTTTTGTATCTATTGATCAGATCGTGTGATTTTTTTTCTTATTTTGCATACCAGTCTTGCAAACCTGAGATAAATCCCACTTGGTTGTGGTGTACAATTCTTTTTATACATTGTTGGATTCAGTTTGCTAATATTTTGTTGAGAATTTTTGCATTTGTGTTCATGAGAGATATTGATCAATAATTTTCTTCTTTTGTTCTGTCTTTGTCTGGTTTTGGTATTGGGTTAATGCTGTCCTCATAGAATGTGCTTGGAAGAATTTTTCTGCTTCTATCCTTTGAAAGAGATTGTAGAGAATTGGTATGATTTCTTCCTTAAATATTTGGTAGAATTCACCAGTGAACCCATCTGGGCCTGGTGCGTTCTATTTTGGAAGGTTATTATTTCTTAATTCAATTTTTAAAATAAATATAGGCTTATTCAGATTGTGTCTTCTTATGTGTTTTGGCACATTATGTCTTTTAAGGAACTGGTCCATTTCATCTAGATTATCAAATCTATGAGCATAGAGTCATTCATAATACTTATTATCCTTTTAATGTCCATGGGATCTGTATTGATGTCTTCTCTTTCATTTCTGATCTTGGTTTTGTTCTTTTCTTAATGTTTACTTATTTTTGATGGGGGGGGGGAGAGAGAGGCAAGCATGAGCAGGGGAGGGTCACAGAGAGGGGGAGACAAAAAATCCAAAGCAGGCTCCAGGCTCTGAACTGTCAGCAGAGAGCCCAATATGTGGCTCAGACTCATGAACCATGAAATCATGACCTGAGCCAAATTTGGATGCTTATTGGACTGAGCCACCCAGGCACCACTCTTATTTTGGTATTAATATAGTTGAATTAATATTTATCACATGCGTTATTGTTTTCTATTTATTGCCATTGTTATTTGCTCCTACTTTTGTCTTCTACTCCTGTTCTCCCTTTCTTTATTATGTTCAATCTGCCAATCCATGAACATAGAATACATGTACATTTATTTAGATCTTTGATTTATTCATAAGTATTTTATTGTTTTCACCATACAAGTCCTATACTCTACCCATGGATAGAGTACTTTGAGTTTCCTAATCCAAGGTCAAATTGGGCAATTCAAACCCCCTCAAACCCCTAGGCATTTAATTTTATTTGAATAAAATGATATTGAATAAAATCGCAAATGATATTGTAGTTTTCATTTGAGTTTTCATATGATTCTTGCTACTCTCTAGAAATACTGAATTTTGTATGTTTATTTGGTATCCTATGACTATGACTTGCTCATCTCACTTACTAGATCTAGGAATTTTTTTGTAGATTTCTAAGGCTATTATACATAAAGCTTCTGGAAGTATTCATGTATAAGTGTGTATGAATTCTTTGTGTGAATTTTTTTTTTTTTTGAGTGAACAACTAGTGGAGTGAGATGGCTGGAAAATACAGTAGGTAGGTGTTTAATTTCTTAAAAAATTATAAAACTGTTTTCCAAATATTTTTACTATTTTACATTTTCAATAATATAGGAGAATTCTAGTTGATCATCTTCATCAACACTTGTTATTGCCACTGGGCTTTCTCATTTTAGCCATTCTAGTAGGTGGTTCTCATTGCAGTTTTAATTTGTATTTTCCTAGTCACTAGGATTGTGTATCATTTCCTGTACTTATTTGTCATCCATGTATCTTAGCAAAATATCTGTTAAATCTTTTGCCCATTTTTGTTGTTTTGTTATTGTTGAATTTTGAGAGGGTCTTTTCTATATATTTATATAATTTGCAAATATTTTCTCAGTCTGTGGCTTGTTCTTTTATTTTCTTAATAGCATCTTTCAAAGCAAAAGTTTTCCATTTTGATGAAGTCCAATTTATCATTTTCCCCCTTTTATGTGTCAGTTTTTTAGCATTGTACCTAAAAAATTGTCTATACAAAGTTCACAAAAATTTTCTCCTATGCCTCTTATTAGAAGTTGTATAGTATTAGGTTTTGTGGTTACACCTATGATCCATTTTGAGTTAATTTTTAAGAAATGTTTATTTTTGAGAGAGAGAGAGTGAGCAAGCAGGTTCCAGGCAGAGAGAGAGGGACAGAGGATCTGAAGTGGACTCTGTGCTGACAGCAAGAGGGTCCAATGTAGGGCTTCAACCCACGAGCCATAAGATTATAACCTGAGCCAAACGTAGACACTTAACTGACTGAGCCACCTAGGCACCCCTGAGTTAATTTTGGTATATGGTATGAGATATGGATTGAAGGTCATTTTTAAATTTTTTGCATACAGATATTGACTAGTTTTGATATAATTTGTTGGAGAGTCTACTGTTTCTCCCTTGAATTGTCTTTACACCTTGTAAAACATCAATTGTCCATATATAGAAGGGTGTATTTTTGGATTTTCTCTTCTATTGCATTGGTTTATTTGTAATATCTTTATGCTAATTCCACAGTGTCTTGATTGCTAAAGCTTTATAATAGGTCTTGAAACCTGGTAATATTCACCCACCAACTTTGTTTTCTTTTCAGAGTTGTGTAGGCTATTCTAGATCCTTTTTGTTTTCATATGAATTTTAGAATTAGGTTGTCATTTTCTATGAGCAAAAAAATCTGCTGAAATATTAGTGGAGATTATGCTGAATTTATAGAGCAATGGGGGAGAATTCAAGTTTTAAAATATTGAGTCTTCCAACCCATGAATGTGATATATCTTTCTATTTATTTTTGGTCTTTAATGTCCCTTGGCAAGGTTTTATAGCTTTAACTGTCTTTATATCTTGCACATGTCTTGTCAAATTTTCCCTATTTTATATTTTGAATCTATTATAAATGGTATTTTTAATTCTAATTTCCAATAGTTTGTTGTTAGTCAATTTTTTGTATATTGATTTTCTATGCTATAACCTTACTAAACTCATTTCTTAGCTTTAGTAATTTTTTTGTTGATTCCTATTAATAATTGACTTTATTAAATTAACATGTGTCACATAAAGCCCTGGGGTATTAGACAGTGAGCCAAGGTTCAACAAAAGACCACAAAGGGATTGAAATGAAGAATTTATTATTCATAGGCTCTGGAGGAAGTGCATGGCTCACCTTGAGGGGTCACATGGGGAGGTCAAGGCAAGGTATAGGCAGAGAGAGCAACAGGACCTGGGGCACGTGCCTTCATTAGGGTTCATGGCTAGAGTGCTTTGGGGTTCATAGTTACAGCCTCTATACAATACTGGATAAAGGTAGTTAAGTGCAGACATCCTTGCTTTCCTTCTCTTTTTCCTCCTCCTTCTCCTCTTCATCTTTCTCCTCCTCTTGCTTCTTCATCTTCCTTTTAGAGAGTCCCTATATCAGATTTAGGAAGTTCCCTTCTGTTTCTAATTTTCTGAGAGTTTTTATCAGATTGGATACCAGATTTTGTCAAATGCTTTTTCTGTATCTATTGAGATGATCATATGGTTTTTCTTTTTTAGCCTGTTAAGATGGTTTCTAATGATAAATTAATATTGCATTTGCAAGATAAATATCACTTGGTCTTGATGTATTATCCTTTTTATATTTTGTTGCATTTGATTTACTATAATATTGGTTTTTGCATCCATGTTCATGGGGTTTCTTTTTCTTTGTTTTGTTTTGATATCAAAATAACACTGCCTTCAAAGAATAAATACAGAAGTTTTTCCTCTCTGATTTTTTGGGAAGAATTTATATGGAATTGGCATTCATTGTTCTGTAAATTTTTGGTTGAATTTCACTAATGAAGCCACCTGGGCCTGGAGTTTTGTTTGTTTGTGTGTGTGTATGGGGGGGGGGTGGTTTTAAACTACAAATTAAAATTTTTTAATAAATAAAGGGCTATTCAGGCTATCTATTTCCTCATGAGCAAGCTTTGGTTGTTTGGGTCTTTCAAGGAATTTGCCCATTTAATCAAAGTAGTCAAATTTAAGTATAATTAATGTTCAAAATAGTCCTTTATTATCATTTTAATATCTGTAGGATCTGTAGTGATGTCGCTTGTCTCATCCCTGACATGGTCATTTCTGTCTTCTCCTTTTGGGAGATGAAGCCCTGATTCTGAAATCACCTCTGCCACTTACTAGTTTTCTCACCAGTGGCATATACTCCAGGGTCTTCAACTTTTTGTAAATTAGAAGAATGGGGTTCTCCAAGGTCTTTTCCACTTCTGACAGACAATACACTTGATCAGGATGCCTTGAGATTTATCTACTTTGTTAATCTGTTTCAGTGATTTTCTCTATTGTTTTTCTGTTTTTCACTTCAATGCTTTCTGTATTATTCTTTATTTTTTCCTTTCTTCTTCTTACTTTGGGCTTCTTTTCCTTTCCTTTTTTTATTTTCTTAAGGTAGGTATAAGGTAAGTGATTTAAGATAATTTTTTCTTCTCTAATGCATTTAGTGCTATAAAATTTCCAGTAACTACTGCATTAGTAGCATGCCACAAATATTGTCATGTTGCCTTTAAAATTTTTATCCAGCTCAACATACTTTACAATTTCCCTTTTGATTTTGTCTTTGACTCATGGGTTATTTAGAACTGTGCTATTTAGTTTCCAAATATTTGGGCATTTTTTCATTTTTTATCCAGTGCCTGACATTTCAAAGTTTATGTTGCTGAGTGCCACATTTTGTTACGTTGCTTTAATGAATGCTGATCTTTTTTGGATAGATACACAAGTTATTTGGTGACCTTCTCAATCCTTGCTTGATTCTCCCATGTCTTGTGTTTAAGTTCTTTGAGAGTGGATCTAAAGTCACCTTTACAAACAAAATAAATAAATAAAATAAAGTCACCCTTACTAGGGGCACATAGATGGACTAGTTGGTTAAGCATCTGACTCTTGATTTCGGCTTAGGTCATGATCTCACAGGTTGTGAGTTCAATCCCTTGTTGGGTTCTGTGCTAGCATTGTGGAGCCTGCTTGGGATTCTCTCTCTCTCTCCCTCTCCCTCTCCCCCTCCCTCCCTCCCTCCCTCCGATCCTCCCCCACATTCACTCCCACCCCCCTCAAGATAAATAAATAAATTTTAAAAAGTTAAAGTTGCCTTTACTCCAAGGCTACTTTAGCTCACTACTCAGGCTTTACCTTCCTGATCTCTATTGAAAATCCACTTATTCTAGAGGTTTCTCTACCCTGGCTTGTGAGATTTTGAACAATTCTTAGCATTGTGTGAGTTCTAGGAATTGTTCAGCTTCCCCCTCAGCGGTAGCTGTTCTTTCTTTGCTTGACCTCTTAAAGTGCAGATTAATATTTGACCAAAGACTCAGGGTGGGGAGGGGGTGTGTGGATTCTGTGCAGATTTCTGGATTTCCGCCCTGCATATTCTAGCTCTCTAGGTCTCCCTGAGCATCCGTCATAGTCACCTCAACTTAATGAGACCATTGGACGCTGTTTCTGTTTTCTTTCCTGGTGCTGCAGTTGAGAAATTACGACCAGATAGACCAGGTGATTGTAGAATTCACATCTTTTATTTCTCTTCTCTTGGAAATCACAGTCCAGTTGTTCCCGTTATCTAATGTCTGAAAACGGTTGTTTCATATATTTCATCAGAGTTTTTAGCTGTTTTCAGCGGAAGGCTAATTTTAGCCTGTGTTACTCCCTCCTGATGGTGAAGTCTCATCATCTCTAGATTTGGTAATGTTATTCATTATAAAGTTAATTCTCAGTCTTCCTCATGATATCTTAGTCTCTTGTGGTTTCTATTACATTATGTTCTACAAATCACCTAAAAGGATCCCAAGAGAGGTCGCTGGGAAGCTGGAGCCTTGGTTCCAGCACCACCCTGACAGCTGCCACTTACTGGTAGTTTAACCAGTTATATAAATTCCCTGGGTGCCAGCTTCCACATCTATAAATTAAGACGTTGGGACTCTCCAAGGTCTCTTCCACTTTTGAAATTCAGTGAAAGACTTTGTAACCCCATTCTTGTTCAAAGTGTCCTTTAAGCATACTTCTTGCATTTCCAATCATGCCATGTCCTTTATAAAATATAAGATCGAATAAGGAGGAATTCAGAGAAATGAGAAAAGGAAAAGCAAGAGATGAGGGTGGGTCACTGGTGTGAAAGGACTGGAGAAAATTAAGGTTTTTATCTGGGACACATTAAGGGAAGAACCCTGTGATTAAAATCAATCAATGTGTGCATGTGTAGAAAGAGTGAACAGAGAACTGGAAAAGGCTTCCTTCCAGTTACTGTTTATGCCAGGAAATCTGGCACCAGCCTCAGAGAATGACACACAGGAGAGAAATTTGAGCAATATTAGGAAAGAATTTAGAAGTATCAAAACAAGGTCAGTGAACTCAGATATCACGCACATGATCTCACTGTGTCACAGATGAAAGAGGTCACTGCATTATCCTATAGAGGTGTTGAACACCCATGTTTCACGGAACCCAGCTGTCTTCTCTGGGAGGTGGTTTTGCTCATCAAAGATTCAAATCCTGTATCTTTTGCAAACACGTGTAGCCAGCATATTGAAAAGGCAGACCTCCCTTTGCAGTAAAAATGCAACTGTGTTTCTCCCACTGTGCTTTTACAATTTAGTCTCTGAGATCATCTTTCCTGCTCCTGCATAAATACTCTAGCAGTCCATAATTTACTGCTCATTCTTAGGTGACGGATGCTCTATGTTCCCTAAGTCACAAACACTGTCCAGATGCAAAAATTCGAGCATCCAGTCCTGTGTCAAGCTTTTTTAAAGCTTTGAGCTGAGTTTGCTGTTAAACCTCCCTTTCTCTCCCTCTACCCTCAATCCCCTGAACTTGGGTGGGCTTTCAGGTTAGAAACCTGCAGTTGGGTAAAGGGTAGTGGTGCTTCCTTCTGTTCCTCCACCTCATGGTTCTAGGCCCCTCCTTTTATCTTGAGAGCCGCTTCTGCGTCCCCACCAGGTCCAGTGGGACTGAGGGAGACATGGAGAGATGACACGTAGGGCAGCAGTCTTGCTATTGGGTCTGACTCTGGCCTAGCACATACCTTTTTTTCCTTTGAGATGTCATTTTCTCTGTTTCTCTTTCTCCTACAATGTTCTTAATCCTGCAGGATGCTTGCCTAGTTCTCCATTCTGATGGTGGTTAGTGATTCCTTCCTTAGTCCCTAGACATAGAGCTGTGCATCTGCAACCTCCTCCAGCTTCCTGCAGGTGGTCCCCATTGGACAGAACCCAAGTTAGTCCCTGAACTGGCTCAGTCATGTCTCAGGGCCCACACCTGTTCCAGGGAATACTCCTAATCCCTAGCCTGGGGCTCACATGGGTCCCAAGACAAGAGCACTCTTCTGTTTCCGCCTCCAATGCCTTTCCTCTTGCTTTTCACATTCCCACTGGTGGGAGTTCAACTCTGACTAAGGTCAATTTTGGCTTTCCCAACAATAAGCTGAGTGCCAGGCTCTGAGTCTCTCCTTCTGCTTTCCCACCAGCTCACCCTACTAAGGGGGTTTCTCTCCTCCCAGCATTCTGAGATCAAGAGGTCTTGGCTAGCCTGCACCCCTGCCCACCTAGAAATCTCTCCTCTCATCTCTGGCCTCCATTCCGTGACCTTCCTTCCATATATCTTTGGTGGAGCCAGGAAACCTGAGAAGGGCCCCAGGTTCTCAAGGCCATCGACTTCAAAACCTTCATAACGTGGTTTGACGCCTCTCTCTGGATTTGCACATCTGTTGTGTTTTGTTGCCTGGCAGAAACTTCAGCTTTAAGATCCTGTTACACAAATACTAAACAAACATGATTCACGGGCCAATCCTTGAACCACAATCCAGTGGTGTAACATCCGTCTTTGCCAAACATTTTGATTTCTGAGAGTGTTGTTGGGTAAAAACAACTTGAGGGGACAGCTTTCCTGTCTTATTTAACCCCTGACCAGTTATGTCATGTAGCATTTGTTAGCTAGAGCTGTAGGCAGACAGAGTTCATACAATAATTTGGAATGAACGAATGGATATTTTTTATATGGTGGTTGATGGATCCCAACGGATCTTGGGTGGGCTTGACCCCTAAGACCTCTTCCAGCTCAGGAAAGTGGTGAACCCATGATTCCCCAGCTATACAACAGGGCAGGAGAGTGGCTTTGCAATACCGAGCCGCTACGAGACAAATTTTCCCAAATTAACTCTCCCACCAGCTGACCACCCTAAACCCAGACTTGTCAGGCACCATAATGGCATGTTTCGTGAGCTTTGAAGGGAGGAGAGGGTGGATGGTTCTGTTTTCTGAGGTCAAGATATCTTTACAGGGTTGCTTGAATCCACAGCAGAGAGAGAGAGAAAAAAGAAAAGGGAAATAAATACCAGTGTTGAGTTCCCAGATGTGGCATAACCAGATCGTGTGTGCTGCTGGCTGGCCCTGACCTTTGTAGTTAGGAGTGCGAGCCAGAAAGGCTGTGTGTTGTAGGAATTTTTTTCCTCTTTGTTTGTTTGTATAAAACCAGGGAGGGAAATACTTGAGTAAAATCCAAGAGTTTCTTCTGTTTCACTTCTCGAGAGGCCTGAATCGTGGAATGGGAAGGCACTTGCTTGATATTTGTTTAAAGTGGTGATTCTCTGAGCTGATGTCTCTTAGCCATTTTGAACCTGTAGCCCCTTTTGAGGAGGATAAAACTTTCCCACCTCCTTGAAGAGTCTGATTTTCTCTCCTCACCTTGCAACTTCAGAGTCATATGCTTTGTGAGGTCATGGCATTGGAGATGTTACCAAGCTTAAATTTTTATAGTTTCTTTTACAAAAACAATAGGTGTGTGGTGGCTTTCCAGATGCATAGGCACATTTTTAAAAATCGGCTGTGCTTTTGCATTATACTTTTTCAAACTAATGTATTACCATTTGTACGAGATGTCCTATGATTCCAGTGGGCTCGCAGACTGAGTGGAGGCCAAGCATGAACTTCCTAGGGGGCTGTTTCTCCCAACTCTAGATGACTCAGTCATGGCCACCTCAGGGGCCCCTCTTTCAATTCTGTTGGGTGTCTTTATCCCTGTTAGAATCCATTTTGGGGGGCGCTTGGGGGGCTCAGTGTGTTAAGTGACCTAGCTCTTCATTTCTCCTCAGGTCATGATCTCATGGTTCGTGAGAGCAAGGCCTGCAGCAGGCTCTGCACTGACTGCGTGGATTCTCTCTCTCTGACACTACACCACATGTGCTCTCTCTCTTTCTCTCAAAATAAATAAATATAAAAAACTTTTTTTAATGTTTATTTATTTTTGAGAGAGAGAGAGAGAGAGAGAGAGAGCTTGAGCAAGAGACAGGCAAAGAGAGAGAGCAACACAGAATCTGAAGCAGGCTCCAGGCTCTGAGCTGTGAACAGAGCCTGATGGGGAGCCTGAACTCATGAACCACAAGATCTGAGCTGAAGTCGGACACTTAACCTACTGAGTCACTCAAGCACCCCATCCTTGAATTCTATAGTTCATCTATACGGAGAGCAATTTGTGAGGTTGCAAGGAATATAGCAGAATTCAAAGGTGGTGTATTGATACATTCAGCTACTAATAATGTGAAAGCTCAAACAACGATGTTGTTGGTTGGTAGTTCCATTGCTTTCTAGATGGGTAAACTGAGTCTTGGCAGAAATGTGTGGCCCGTTTAGGATTACTCAGCTAGCAGGAGATGAAGCAGAGTCCTGCAGACAAAGTGGCTGGTATCAGAGTTCACAAGCCATCTTCCAGTCCATGCAAGCAAGGGCAAGATAAAGTGGGGAGCAGAAAATAGGGCAGACTTGTTGAAAATTACACTTTTGTCACAGTGAGGTGACGCCCACATCCAGTGAGCTGACTGTGGGCAGTCTGTGAACGTGCTGACCATTGCCTGTGAATCTGCCTGTGAGCAAGGGCCTTATTGTGGCAGAGGAGGGATCCCAGGGGTGGGTGGTGGTGACGGAGGGACCATACTCTCTCTCGATACCCTATTGAATTCCCATTATTTACCTAAGAGCTGGGCCTGAAGCAAGAGTAAATGCATCAGGGACACTAAGCCTCAGGGTCTTAGGAGAAGATAAAAAGAATTAGCATCCACAATTGTCCTCCCAAATGGATTCTTGAGTCTCTAAGTCTGTCTGTCTGTCTTTGTTTCTCTCTTTCTCTCTCTGTTTCTTTGAGAAAGAGAGAGAGTGAGAGAGCAGGGGAGGGACAGAGAGAGAAAGTACAGAGGATCTGAAGAAGACTCCATGCTGATGGCAGAGAGCCCAATGTGGGTCTCGAACTCACAGACCTAAGATCATGACCTAAGCTAAAGGCAGTCGCTTAACCAACTGAGCCACCCAGGCACCCCCACCACCACCCCAGGTTACTGAATCTTGATGATTCCATGGTTTTTTTTCTGAAGAGAGTTGTTAGCTAGGCCCCACGTCCTGTCAGACTTAGGCCACATTTACAGATAATGAACCTGACAATGTCCTCATTTGCTCAGGGCACTCTTGACCCTAAACTCTCCCCCATAAATCACCAGCACACTGTGAGATAGTGACACTTTTTGTATTTTTCCATGGAGTTGGGGGGAAGGAGCAGAAGGGATTTGATAAATCTACCCACCTGGAAATGAGAATTGTTGTTTACTTGACAGGCGCCTGTTTCATTTACCCACAAGAGGGTGCAGAATAAAACCTTTTCTAAGTTTTGAATCAGGAGGAACGTGTGAGAAAAAGATAAAAATGCAGACCTTCTCGGGGGGCCTGGGTGACTCAGTCAAACATCTGCCTTCAGCTCAAGTCATGATCTCACTTCGTGAGTTCGAGCCCCACCTCAGGCTCTGCACTCACACTGTGGAGCCTGCTTGGGATTCTCTTTTCTTCTCTCTCTCTCTGCCCTTCCCCAACTCAAGCTTTCTCTCTCTCTCTCTCTCTCTCTCTCTCTCTCTCTCTGTCAAAATAAATAAACTTTTAAAAAGTGTTTAAAAAATGCAGACATTCTTCAGCAGACATTGGTTGCACTTTGGTGGAGGATGAAAGCCATGGTCCGTTCCCCAAAAAGAAATCCTAGTTTAAAAAATACTTGGTTCTCAAAAGCCTGCCATTGCATATTTGCTATATTTGTTCCTCCTTTGTTTGCAGAAGGTTTTAAGGGCGTATGATGTAATGAAGTAAATAGTGTTTTGTGGTCAAAAATTAAATAGGTCTTTTGTATTTTAGGTCTTACAAGAATGCCAAGGTGTGGTGAGCCTTGGGAGTGTGTGTGTTTTAACTGGAAGGCGGTGAGGAAGATGAGGGGAAACATTCTAGCTCCTTCCTGAATATAATTACAAGCCAGAATCCCTCAATAGTTTTGTGTGTCCACTAACTTGAAATAAAAATAAATAGATTTTTTTCCCCCAACAATGTATTGCAGGGCCCTGGTCGCATCTCAGATGGAGCCGACATATGCCAGGAGCGTTTTCCCTTGTTTTGATGAGCCAGCTCTAAAAGCAACCTTTAATATTACAATTATTCACCATCCCAGCTACGTGGCCCTTTCCAATATGCCAAAGCTAGGTAAGTAATATTTCCTGTCATCATACATGTGTAAATATTCTTTATACCTATGCGTGTATATCTACGGACCGACAGATATATGTGTATACACACACATACATGTATTTTTAACTCTTTTTTTTTTAATTTTTAAATGTTTTTATTTATTTATTTTTGAGAGAGAGAGAGAGAGAGAGAGAGCGTGAGCAGGGGAGGGTCAGAGAGAGCAGGAGACACAGAATCCGAAGCAGGCTCCAGGCTCTGAGCTGTCAGCACAGAGTCTAACGCGGGGCTCGAACCCACGAACGTGAGATCATGACCTGAGCCGAAGCCGGAGGCTTAACCAACTGAGCCACCCAGGCGCCCCTATTTTTAACTCTTTAATAGCTTTTATAGCAATGGCTTTTCAAGGCCACATGTTGGCAGTGGATTATAAGTGGGGAGCGCAGTCACATGGGGTGTGTATCGGTACCTGCATCTTGGAGATGATAAATCCTGGTTCTCTTTGCACTGGAAGCCGGGGATGCCATTTCTTCTTCTGCTTTGGCAGCCTGTCTGCCCCCTAGTTTGGACTTCATTATTGATCATTAGTGATAACAAGCTAGCCGACTTAGGCTGAGTCTGGTACACAGATGTGTTTCATTTGGCTCGCGTGACTTTCCCCCCTTCTGATTGAACTTTTAAAAATCCAGAGATTTCTCATAAAAATCAAGAGTTTTACTCCCTTGTAAACTTAGAAGATCTTACAACACAGGGCCTGCAGCTCCTTTGTGACAACAATAGTTACAGCTCATGACAGACTGTCCCCTGTAGATGTCCCTCCCCGCCAGACTTGCTGTGGTCCCCACCGGTCCCTGTTAGGTTTGCCAGCCTGATACCTGCCCTCAGCTTTAAAGGGCCAGATTGCCTCTGCTGAGGACCTCACCGAAACCTAGCAATGGAAAAATTACCCTTCCTTGACCTACCGTGCGCTCTAGATTAAGTGTTACGGGAAGTGGCCTGGTCGGCAGAACAGGCGTGGATGGAAAAGCCAAGAGGTGGGTGGTAGGCGTCACTTAAAGTGCCTGTGGATTCGGTCCTCAGTCAAGGACATGCTATTCAAGACACTGATTCAGAGCAAAGATGCTGTCCTTAGACCTTCCCAATGTGGTTTGTTTTTAAATGTTTATTTATTTCTTTGACAGACAGAGAGAGAGGCAGTGAGTGCAAGTGGGGCAGGAGCAGAGAGAGAGAGAGAGAGAGAGAGAGAATCCCAAGCAGGTTCCACAGTATCAGCACAGAGCCCAATGCAGTGCTCGATCTCACTAACCATGAGATCGTGACCTGAGATGAAATCAAGAGTCAGGTGCTTCACTGACTGAGCCACCCAGGTGCCCCCACACCCCATTTGTTTTTAATTGAAGTACGGTTGACATACAAGATTCCATTGGTTTCAGGTGTACGCCATGATGATTCGACAATTATGTAACATTACACAATGTTCACCATACAAGATTAGGGCTTTTTAAAAAACGTTTATTTATTTTTGAGAGAGAGAGAGAGAAAATATGCAAGCAAGGGAGGGGCAGAGAGAGAGAGAGAGTGAAACACAAATTCTGAAACAGGCTCCAGGTTCTGAGCTGTCAGCACAGAGCCCGACTCGGCTCGAACTCAGGAACTGTGAGATCATGACCTGAGCCAAAGTCGCACGTCTAACCAACTGAGCCACCGACTGTTATTGACAGTCTTCTCTATGTTGTACATTCCTTCCCCGTGGAATTGATTTTATAACCTGGAAGTCTGAGGCTCTTAGTCTCCTTCACCCATTTTGCTCACCTCCCTAGCCCCCTCCCCACTGCCAACCACTACCATTTTATTTTCTGTATTTATGAGTCTGTTTGCGCTTTTTTTGTTTATTCACATGTTTTGCTTTTTAAATTTCACATGTCAGTGAAATCGTACGGTATTTGTCTTTCCCTGACTTAATATGGTTTTGATAGGCTTAGGGGTACCAAAATCCACATTGGTAGACTGTGGGTGACCATCGACTCTACATATTGTTTAAAGGTAGGTCTTGTTGCTTAGGTTTAACAATGATTTGGACTAAAATCAATTTCCGCAGGTCAGTCTGAAAAAGGAGACGTGAATGGAAGCGTGTGGACCGTTACCACCTTTTCCACCACACCCCACATGCCAACTTATTTAGTCGCAGTGGCCGTATGTGACTATGACCACGTCAGCAGAACTGAAAGGGGCCAGGAGGTGAGTGAGGAAGCTTCTGAAGGTAAGGGGGTCTTCATACTGGCCGCAGACGGTCCATCCATTCCTTCTGCATCAAAGGGTTATGCCCACATATCCCATCGTCACCTCCTGGTGGCCCCTCTGACTTTTTCCAATCCCGTTGACGCTCTTAGGGTGGCTTTGTAGATGGGACGCAATGGTTCTCCCTTTCGGCTCTGTAGAAAGGCTGCACTCAAGGTACATTCTGAGCCCCTCTTCCTGGGCTGTTGGCACCTTTCAGAAGACAGGGCAGCTATCCAAGTGTCCGGCTCCTGGTACAGCCCCGGCACCAACCAACCAGGAGGGACACCAGCTAGGAACAACTGTAATGGCGGACGTAGTGCTGCAGGCTAGGTATCGCCCTTCTAGAAGGAGCCCTTCAACTCTGAGACACAGGGCACCTCCCCAGAGTTGTATGAAGTAGGCGTTTTCACCCGGTTCTACCTTCATCACATAATAATCCTTTAGGAACGGGGCACCCAGGTGGGTCAGTCACTTGGGCGGCATCAGACTCTTGATCTCAGCTCAGGTCATGACCTCATGGTCCGTGAGTTTGAGCCCTGAGTAGTTAGACTCAGTGTGGACAGTGTGGAGCCTGCTCAGGGACCCTCTCTCTCCCCCACACCCTGTCCTTCCCCCACTCTCTCGTTTTCTCTCTCTTTCAAAATGAAAAAAATAAACTTAAAAAAATGATTCTTCAGGGAAATACCAGGGTTGCGGTGACAGCACTTTACACGCTGGCTCACTGCCCCCTCTGCCGTGTGGAGGGAAGCCCGGCCAGTTCTGTAGGCCGGGTTCTCGCTTGCCAGATCGACTCCACGGAGCTGAGGAAAATCAGGGGCCCACAGTCCTATCTGAGACTCTCTCCCGGGCCCACCCCGGACCTTCCAGGCTTGTCCCACTGACTTGTGGGGATAAGAAAACTTTGGATGAGCCAAGTCTGTCACCAGGGGGAGAATCACTCAGCTGCTCCTCCGAAGGATGAATTAAGAACGCCATGGTTGGATGCAGCCCACAGCTTATCTTCCTCAACTGTTGGCTCCAGCCTGGAGAATCGCTGGTAGAACTTGATATCCGCAGATGGAACACAGGCCAAGTCACACATTCGGGACGTCTACGGATAAATCTTGGGCACAATTTAGTTTAAAAAAAATTTTTTTAATGTTTATTTATTTTTTATTTATTTTTTATTTTTTGAGAGAGAGAGAGAGACAGTGTGAACAGGGTAGGAGCAGAGAGAGAAGGAGACACAGAATCTGAAGCAGGCTCCAGGCTCTGAGCTGTCTGCACAGAGCCCGATGCAGGGCTCAAACTCACAAACTGTGAAATCATGACCTGAGCCCCAAAGCTCAACCAAGTAAACCACCCAGGTGCCCCCTCGGCATGATTTAGAAGCCTGTGCTTTGTGCCTGGCATGAAGGAGCAGAGCCCCAGAGCTAATGAGCCACCCAAGGGGGTGCATCAGCATCCACATCTCAAGTGGCCTGCTGATCTCAATGCGGCCATACTGCAACCGCGTCTTATAAAAGAGTCAGATCTGTTTCTTGGTGAAAGACAGCCCTGCAAAGAACACCAGCTGCCGTTGGAGGCAGAGACAAAATGGAACATGCCTGAGAAAGTCATGTTCTTAGCCAGTGAATTGAAATTTGGGATGAGTTTATCAGTGGAATGCTGCATTTGGCTGTGACTCAGCTCTGCAAAGGGAAGGAGTCCGTCATATTCTACAGCGGAGCCAGAATGGGCTCTTGGAATAGCATCCAGAGTATATATGGAAAAGTGGGTTATTAAATTAAGAGAGAAAAATTTAGTGAAATTGAACATGTGGTTAATCCTTGACATGAGGATAAAATGCAGAAACATGTAGGTAAGGTTGGGAATCATATATATATATTTTGTTGTTTATTTGTTTTTGAGAGAGAGAGAGAGAGAAAGCAAATATGAGTGGGGGAGGGGCAGAGAGAGAGGGAGACATAGAATCTGAAGCAGGCTTCAAGCTCTGAGCTGTCAGTATGAAGCCCAATGCAGGACTTGAACCTACTAACCATGAGATCATGACCTGAACCAAAGTCGGACGCCCAACCGACTGAGCCCCCGGAAAATCACATATTTTGAACAGAGCTGAGTACACAGAGGCACGTGTAAAGATACTGCTCCCATAGGTGGTGAGGTCCACAGGAACATACTGGCGGACCAGATGTTCTGAAGGATCTTTAGGGGCGCATCTCCAAAGTGTTCGTCACTGTTTTGTGTTCCTGGTGGCCCAGCTGGGGGGCTCCCTGCTCCTTCCCACACAGCGTGAAATCTCCATCATTTGCCTCCCCTTCTGCTTGTAGAACGGTAATTTACGGGAGGAGCTTTGGAAACTGTGAGTGAAACATACAAGGGTTTGATTATTTTCCAAGAGGTTACAGTGACAATGCACACATCTTGAACGTGGACAGTGCGGACTCTTCTTTCTACTTAGCAGCTTAGGCTTTGCTTCAGCAATCTTCCCCTGGCTTCCGGAGTTAGAAATTGGGGGAGGGGAGAGAAGGTGGGTACGTGTATTACAGGGGCAGGGCTGAACCCTGGGGCCTCCTTCCCAGGATAAGGAGGGGGAGGAGAACGAGGTAGGAGGTCTCAAAAACAGGTGGTTGCGTTTTGTGAAAGGGGAACATTCCTGAAGACCTCACGTAATGCAGCAGTCACATAATTCAAGACAAATTTTCCAGCAAAAATAAAAGCAAAGTAAGGTAGATGTGTTCTTGGGCCGCAGCAATCTGCAAATACCGTTGCTCAGCTTTTCATTTTCCTAGCATTCTCTCTAATGCTTTGCAGAGAACCCTTTCGCAAATGGATTGTATGCACATCAGGACAATTATCCTCATGCCCTCCTCGCTAACTTTTGTAGCAAGGTTATTGAGTTTCATCCATGTTCTGTGGCATGAACGCTAGCGACCTCATTAAAAAGTGCTCTGGTGGTACTGGTGTGACATAGCTAGTGATTTCGTATTAAAATAACGACGAATGGAAGAATAAGAGCAAATTAGCCACCGAAGTCGCACACGTAAACTCTTGAGTCCCCAAAGAACAACACACTTCTAGCACACTAACAAAACGTGGCAAGGCTTTCTCTTTACCTGCTCCAGAGGAAGGGTCATAAACAGAGAATATCATTTACTTGTCCAACAACTGTAAAATCGTAAGACTTTTGATGAACGTTTTTAAATCAGGGGAATTATTGAAAGTGTTGAAAACAAGATCACACTGTTAATGATTTTAGCATTGAAAACGTCAGCAAGCCATTTTAAATTTGCTTGGTTGAGATGTATGTCATATGTACCATACTGCGTGAGCCCTGCTAAATGTACCGCTCTGTTTTGGAGCATTGGATATATGTCGTAAAAAGGGAAGCAAGGGTCCGAGATGCCCTTGTACTCTCAGATGGAGTCTATATTTTCTGAATATAGACCATATGGATTATATCTGAATTCCAAAAGTTACACATGTTATTTCAGGGAAAAAAACTCTGAAATAACACCCTTTCCAGAGACTCACTGGTCACATCTTAGTGATGAGCCTTCTGGACTTCCTCCAGAGCATGCATACATTTTCGGCTGACCTTGAAGAACACAGATTTGAACTGAGCAGGTCTATATACACAGGTTTAAGAAAAAAATTTTTTAACGTTTATTTATTTTTTGAAAGAGAGATACAGTGTGGGAGCAGGGTAGGGGCAGAGAGAGAGGGAGACACAGAATCTGAAACAGGCTCCAGACTCTGAACTGTTGGCACAGAGCCTGACACGGGGCTTGAACTCACAAACCATGAAGTCATGACCTGAGCTGAAGTTGGACGTTTAACTGATTGAGCTACCCAGGTGCCCTCAGATATTTTTTTTTTTAGTGCAGCACTCTAAATGTATTTTCTCTTTCTTACATTTTTTTCTTTTTTCCTTTATTTTATTTTTATTATTTTTTAGTGTTTATTTTTGAGATAGAGACAGAGACAGAGCATGAATAGATGAGGGGCAGAGAGAGGGAGACAGAATCGGAAGCAGGCTCTGGGATCTGGGCTGTCAGCACAGAGCCTGACGCGGGGCTCATACGCAGGAGTTGTGAGGTCACAACCTGAGCTGAAGTTGGACACTTAACCAACTGAGCCACGCAGGCGCCCCAACTTCCTTATGATTTTTTTTAACATAACATTTGCTTTTTCTTTTCACTACCTTACTTTATTGTAAGTTTACAATATATGATACATATATAAAATATGCATTAACTGACTGTTTACATGATCGGTAAAGACATCTGGTCAAAAGTTAAGGTTATATACAGGTTTTTGACTGCATTGGGTCGGTGCCCTTAATCCGCATGTTGTTCAGAGTTTGTCAACTGTCAACATTTCATCCTGCAGCTTCTTCTGGAAAGGCAAGTCTCTGACTCTAGAACATCAGGGAACTGGTGCATGCAGGCTGCGTCTTTCCCAAGTTCACTACCACTTTCCCTCATCACTGCTTAACTGTTTTTGATTCAGATACGCGTCTGGGCCCGGAAAGATGCCATCGCAAATGGAAATGCAGACTTCGCTTTGAACATCACAGGTCCTATCTTCTCTTTTCTGGAAGAGTTATTTAATATTAGTTACCCTCTTCCGAAAACAGGTGAGCTATCTTCTGTTCCAATGCATTTGGTTGCCTATTATCGGGGGCCCTGGGCTAGGGTCAAGGGTACACGGATGAGCCTCCAAGGACCCACTGTCGCCATTTAGCTGCTGTTTTGGAGGCAGCCCTGTGGGTGTCTCATCCGTAAGTTCTCCACCTTCCTGAACACAGGAGCCCGTCTGTGATTTCTCTGTACCCGCAGGTCTTCTCAGGACTTAGCTTCCTCCCGGGTATGCACTGCCAGCCTCTCCCCTGCAGAAGCTGCTCTCTCTCTTGCGTTCTGTCCTTTCCTCTCCCCGTGCATGTGTGTCCTAACACTGCTCTGTATCTTTCCAGCGGGCCTACATGAGTTACTCCATTTCCCGTGAAGAAGGAAGGTTTTTTGGTTTGTTTGGTGGTGGTTTTTTTGGGTGGGTGAGGTTTGTCTGTTTGTGTTTTTTTTCAATATTCTTTAGCTGTGAGTCCTTGGATTAGGACGTGGGGGTCCTTTCTGTTGTATAAACTTGGAATCGAAGGTTAGCACGATATGATCCTTGAGGAGATACGTAAACATTCTGTTGCTCCTAGATCGGTACAGATCTGCCCTTCTCACTGGGTTGAGCCCCTCCGCTCAGAAAGTCGTCTGGTGTCTTCTCCGTCTCCGCTGAGGGTATTGTGTAAATGTATTTTGTTCCTCTGACATGTTCTGTGAAGTCCTGGAAAGAGTATGCTCTGGTGATACCAGCTGATGGTGGAAGAGACTGGGAAGTAATTATCTGAGCCTCAAGCCTCGTGAACTGAACACGGGCAAGTCAGGGGCCTGGGCAGCTCGAGCCTCTGGCTGGGGAGGAGTGGGGACTGAACCAGGCTTGCCCCATCAGGGATCCTGCAAGGACAGGGATCCTGTCCTTTTGGGAGTTGGAGGCATCAGAAGCCTGGGCTTGGAGACTTCTGTGGCTGGAAGATCCCACGATGGCACTTGTCTAAGCGAGAAAAGTTTCGTTTGTCTTTAGTTACATATGGAATGGTCCAGCGTTACCCTCCATTCCCTGTTTCGTAAAGCACCTCCTCCATCCAATTAGTCATTATCTGCATCCCTCCCGCCCCGGACCCCCACCCTCCCCACCGCACAGTGCCACCACACCCACCTCTGCAGCCCTCCCCTGGCCCCACTGCTGTGTCCAGGGCCCCCTCGGTTCCGTCTTCCACACTGAGGAGCGGGGGATCTTTCCAGAGCAGAATCTGACAGCCATGTTACTGGAATGTTACATATTGCTGTCCTCTGTAAAGCCTCTCTGTGGCGTCCTGATGCCCTGAGGATAAAGTCCAAACTCTGTGCTCTGTCTTTACAACAGTGCATCTCTGGTCAGACTCGGGCTTTTGACAATCCCTCAGAGTTGCAAAAATGCTCTAGCATCTGCTCTGTCCCCTCCTCCACCTCCCTCTCCTCTCCCTCAGGCTCTTGCACGTGGACTCTGTACATCCTGCGGTGCGGTCTACCCAACTTGTTAATTCGTGTATTTCTCAACTCGGTGCCTCCTCTTCTAGGAAGCTTTCCCTGATTCCCTTTTCCTCATGCTTCCACAGCATCCTATGCACCCCTCCATTTGAGCTCTTGACTTAACTAGATCCTCTCTGTCTCCCTCATTATCAAGAGTAACTTGGGTTCAGGATCTGCTTTGTCTTTTTCTATATGCACACAGAGCCTATTGATACTGCTTCTTCCAGAATGGTAGACAGTAACCTTTTTTTTTTTTTTTTAATGTTTATTTTGAGAGAGAGACACACACACAGAATCTGAAGCAGGCTCCAGGCTCTGAGCTGTCAGCACAGAGCCCGACACAGGGCTCAAATTCACGAACCTCAAGATAATGACCTGAGCCAGAGTTAGGTGCTTAACTAACTGAGCTATCCAGGCACTCCTGGCTGTTAGAAGATTCGAATGACAACTTCTAAGTTTTAATTATGCTTTTAACTTTAAACAGTAACATCCTAACTATATATATTACACATCCCCACATGATTTGTATTTCTGTAAGAATGAAACTCAGGTACAATATAAATCATGAAGCAGTGAAATAATGACCATAATCAATGAGAATCTACTGAGCAAATACTGGTTCCCTATTACTTTTCTAGGTGGTTTTTCAATGCGAGAAGTAGGTGTCTGGGGACCTCTGAGTAGCTGAGTTGGGGTGATATCTTCAGTATGTAGAAACAAAAGCAACAAATCACCAAGTAAGGGGTACTGTACTGGCTAAGTAAAAATCATAAAAGAAAGAGGGTTAATAACCAGTAATGGAAGTAGCCTACATATATAAAGAACATCTACACGTAAATAAGAAAAATATAGTGGACAAAAATAAAAGACACCTGGATAGATGTTATACAGAAAAAGGAGTACATGGAGCTGATAAACTTATGAAGAGATATTGAACCTCATTAGTAATCTGAGAAATGAATGTCCAAGGCCACGGTGAGGCCCCATTTTATACCTATTCACTTACCAAAAGTAGGCATCTGATAGATGCCAAATTTTAGAAAATGGAAGGGAGTGTCAGTTGTTACAACACCTTTGAAACAAACATATTTATTATCTTGCAGTGTTGGTTATTAAAATACCTTAAAACCCAGGGGCGCCTGGGTGGCTCAGTCGGACAAGCATCTGACTTCAGCTCAGGGGACGATCTCGCAGTTTTTGAGTTGGAGCCCCGCGTTGGGCTCTGTGCTGACAGCTCAGAACTTGGAGCCTGCTTTGGATTCTGTGTCTCCCTCTCCGTCTGCCCCTCCCCCGCTCACACTTTTTCCTCTCTCTGTCTCTCAAAAATAAATAAACATTAAAAATTTTTTAATTAAGAAAAAGAATACCATAAAAACCAGTAATGCCATTTCTAAATATATCTCCAAGAAGAATTTGATCTTTTATGTACCAGAAGACAGGTGCAAGAATGTTCATAGCTCCAGTTTTTTTTTAAATTTGTAATGTTTTTATTTATTTTTGAGAGAGAGAGAGGACAGCATGAGCAGGGGAGGGTCAGAGAGAGAGGGAGACACAGAATCTGAAGCAGGCTCTAGGCTGTGAGCTGTCAGCACAGAGCCTGATGCAGGGCTTGAACCCATGAACCGTGAGATCATGACCTAGGCTGAAGTTGGGCACTTAACCGACTGAGCCACCCAGGCGCCCCAATAACTACAGTTTTTATAATAGTCCCAGACTGCAGGCAACCAAAACAGTCATCGACAGGAGAATGGATAGATAAATTACAGCTCATTCACACAATGAAAAACTCTCTAGCATTGAAAGTGAAACACTTTTTCTAAAGTTAAAAAAAAAACAAAACAAAACCTAAACATGGGGCACCTGGGTGGCTCAGTTGGTCAAACATTCTACTCTTTATTTCAGCTGAGGTCATGATCTCACAGTTTCTGGGATCAAGCCCCATGTCAGGCTCTGTTCTCCTCTCTCTCTCTGTCTCTGTCTCTCTCTCTCTGTGTCTCTCTGTCCCTCTTCTCTCCTTCTCTCTCAAAATATATAAATTAGCATTAAAAAAAACCCCACAAAACTTGAGGACAGTGACTTACCCTCTGGAAGAATGTGCTGATGGGTAAGTTAAGAGGGAGCACAAAGAGAGCTGTACGTCAGTGGTTCTCCAACTCCAGCCTGCACTGGAACCCCCGGGAAGGCTTGTGAGAGCACAGACTGTTGCTGCTGTCCCAAGGATTTCTGATGCAGCAGGTCTGCGGCTGGTCCCACAGCGTCCATTTCTAATAGGTTCCCAGGAGGTGCTGATGATGTTGGTCTGGGGATCATAGGATGAGTTTTTAGCAATATTCTCAATTAGGGATCGGCAAACTATCAAATATGGCCCCCACTGCCTTTTTCTATACAGCCCACCAAGAGTCGTTTTTACATTTTTAAATGGTTTTTAAAAATCAAAAGAAGACTATGTTGTTGACACGTGACAGTTATATGAAATTCCAAGTCCAAGGTCCATAAATAAAGAGCCAACGTTGGACGCTCAAGCAGCTGTGCCACCAAGGAGCCCCTGCTTCTTTATTTTTAATGAAAATGGAACCGTAGTTTGAATCTGTTCTTCGAATGACTTTTTGTTTGTTGGTTGGTTTTAAAAGGTTGCTAGTATATGTAGCAACATGGTCCAGATAACTAAATATTCTTTTGTAATGTCATTTTTATTTTATTTTTAGAGTGCGTGAGAGAGAGAGAGAGAGAGAGAGAGAGACAGAGAGAGAGAGAGAGAGAGAAAGTGCATGCACATGCACACGAGTTGAGGAGAGGGACCAAGGGAGAGGGAAGAGAGAATCTTAAGCAGCCTCCATGCCCAGCACAGAGCCTATGGTAGGACTCAGTCTCAGGAGCTCTGAGATCCTGACCTGAGCCTAGGAGTCGGATGCTTAACCGACTTGAGCCCCTCAGGCACCCCTATATTGTCATTTTTAAAACATAGAATGCTTAAAAATTGATTTGCACTTGATCTTACCCAAAAGGCCGAGAAGCGATAAAAAAAAAAATTGATTTGACACAATAACTTATTTTGTGGTTGAACATTTGGACTAAGTTGCTTACAGATCAATTTGACAAAGTAACTTATTTAATCCTCTGTGGTTGAACATCTGGACTAAGTCTACCTTCCCCTCCATTTTGAGCTACTTTAAAAACACTAAAGAGGGGCGCCTGGGTGGCTCAGTCGGTTAAGTGTCTGGCTTCGGCTCAGGTCATGATCTCACGGTTCGTGGTTTTGAGTCCCACGTCGGGCTCTGTGCTGACAGCTCAGAGCCTGGAGCCTGCTTCAGATTCTGTGTCTCCCTCTCTCTCTGCCCCTCCCTTACTCGTGCTCAATCTCTCTCTGGCTCGAAAATAAATAAACAATATTAAAAAAATTAAATGAAAACATAAGGAATGTGTACAAATACCCAGGCTATTTGCCCTACTGTCAATCCCAAAAGTTGAATAACTTAACCAAAGGGTAGGAACACTTTTAAAAATTATGAAGCATTTTGCTGGACGGTCCTTCCAGGATTGTGGCAGTTCACACCCTTATCAACAGGCTATATGCCAGTTTTCCTTGACCTAATTATTAATACCAATACTCACAGTACTAATTATTATTCTCACACATTTGAAAATTTAAGTTCTATCATTGTTTCAATTTTTGTTTCTGCTAATTAATGAAGTTGAATGTTTCAAGTAAGATTTTTGGCTATTTGCATTATTTATTCACTTAACAGCTTTTGTTTTTTAAATAATTTTAATTTGTTAGTTTTTTTTAAATATTAAAAAAAGCTTTGTCTAGTTGTTTGTGATATATGCTGCAAATATTTTTCCCAGCTCTTGCCTTTCGTATTTGTTTGCAGTATCTTTTGGTGAACTAAAATATTTCATTTTAACTAGATTATTTTTTGGAGCAGTTGCAGGTTTATAGAAAAATTACACAGAAAGTGTAGGGTTTTCCCATTTACCTCCTCTCCTCCCAACCCCCAGTCTATCCTACTGTACATACACACGCATATATGTGTATATCCTGTGCCATCAGAGTGGCACATTTGTTACAGTTGATGAGTCAATATTGATACAGTATCATTAATTAAAGCCTGCAGGTTACATTAGATTTCACTCTTGATATTGGACATTCTATGTATTTGCACAAATGTACAACAACATGTGTCCAAAATTACAGTATCCTACAGAATAGCTTCACTGTCATAAAAATCCCTGTGCTCCATTTATGCATCCCCTCCCCCCCTCCTTCTCCCCAGAGTCCTGTCTCTCTGGTTTTACCTTTTCCATAAGTAAAACCTTGGATTGCGAGTAACTTGTTCTGTGAGTGTTCCACAAGACGAGCAAACATTTCTAATACATTTTAACTTGATAAACGAGTGATGTCTTACAATACGAGTATTATGTGATGCAGTACATCACTTGATCACAGATGAGCCCGTGGTTCTTCAAATTCACTTAATATACAAGTGTTTTAGATTACAAGCATGTTTCTGGAATGAATTATGCTCGCAAACCAAAGTTTTACCGTAGTTGGAATAGTAACGTGTGTAGCTTTCCCGTACTGGCCTCTTTTGCTTAGCAATCTGCGTGTAAAGTTCCTCTATGATCTCTCGTAGTTGGATAGTTCATTTTTTTTTTTAATTGATGAATGATACTCTGTGGTATGGATGGATATGCCAAAGTTTGTTTATACATTCAGCTGTTGAAATCCATCTTGGTTGCTTCTGATTTTTCCCAGTTACCAATAAATCCTTAATAAATATTCATTTGCCAGTTTTGGAGACTTAAGTCTTCACCTCATTTGGGTGAATAACTTCAGACTCAATTGCTAGACTATATGGTCAGCCTTTAGTTAGCTTTATCAGAAACCACCAAACTGTCTTCCAAAGTGTTATTTTGCCTTCCCACCACCAACGAGGGAGAGTTCCTGCTGTCCCATATCTCTGCTGGCATTTGTGTTTTGGATTTAAACCATCCTAATGGTTGTGTAGGAGCATCTTGTTGGTTTAATTTGTGACCTTCTGATGACGTATGATATTGGGCATCTTTTAATCTGCATGATTCCTTCTTGCCTATCTTATGTAGTGAAGGGTCTCTTAAAGTTGACTGTTTTCCAAATTTGAAAAGTTTATTTTTTTCTGGGGATGTTTTAGGAGTTCTCTGTATAGATTCTTTATCTCAAGTAAGTGATTTTCAGACAGTCAAAGCAATTGGTTTTGTGGATTCTTTCTTGGCTATGTCTTCTCTCCCCTCAATTAAAAATATTCACTTGCATTTTCTTTGAGTAATTTTATGATTTCTTTTTGAGATACTTATATCTGGAAATCTCAAACTTTTTGGAAGAGATGATTTCATTTTTCCCTCCATTTAAATCCACTTAGATATAGTTGCCTTGCCTACTTTTGACAACAGTGCAATGGAAAATTGGGGACTATTGATATTCGATGAGTCATTATTATTGATGCAACCAAAGGATCAAGTAACAGACAAAAAGGCTGTGATCTCCTTCATTCTCTCCCACGAGATTGGACATCAGGCATGTGGTAAAATGTTCTTTCTTATTTCACATGAAGATATTCTTCAGCTGCTCTACCAAGGATAGCAAAAACCAAACCAAATCAAAATAAAAAAACCTCTAGGCGCATCAGATTTCATTCATTCATTCATTCATTCATTCATTCATTCAATGTTTATTTATTTTGAAATAGAGATAAAGCAGGGGAGGGGCAGAGAGAGAGGGAGAAGGAGAGAGAGAATCTCAAGCAGGCTCCATGCTGTCAGCTCAGAGCCAGAGGCAGGGCTGGAACCCACAACCCTAAGGTCCTGACCTGAGCCGAAATCAAGAGTCGATGCTCAACCTGCTGAGCCACCCAGGTGCCCCTATGGTACACCAGATTTTAAAAAATCATTCAAAAAGTGGGACAGTGAAGGAAGGATCTGTGTAATCAGATCTTGCGTGGATTTGAACTACTGGTGATGGATCGCAGCGATAATACCTTACAGGCCAATCAGAGGTCAAATACTTACATCCAAAGATATACTTTGCTCCACAGAGTCCTGTTCAAGGAAAGTAAGCCAACCAGAGCGACCACGATTTGTTTTCATTCCATCTTAAAAGAAGGGGTATTCAAAAAAGGTCACTGAAGGATATCCATATTTCATCAGTACATTGTTACAAACTTTGTTTTATTTTGTTTTCTGAAGAGGGGATAAAAGGGCGTCAGTGATATGCTAAGGTCAGTGGGATGAGCAGTTATCGGTCCTCAAACTGCATGCCCCAAAGCAGTGCAAACGAGGAGTTATTTCCTTAGATCTGTGCCTTCACACTGTGATTTTGGAAGCTTAGCTGTGTGTTTGGTGGAGCTTCTCACATCTGTTTTTTGACCTTGACTCTATTAATACCAGCTTGTCAAGACAGAAATGATCTAAGCTATGAAATTGCAATCTTCTTGTTATGTGGATCCACAAGAAGTTTTGGGAAAGAGTAATTTACTAGGATAGAATAACTCCTTTTTGTGTAGTCAAAACAAATGTTGGCCAAGTTTTGGTCAGTCCCCCAAAATGTCATTTTTTTATGATCGCTCAAGTGGCACCTTGTTTTGGAAGACAGGCTGCTAACTATTAGTACTTCACAGCTGTTATACGAATTTGATTAAATACGAGGGTGCATATTAGTTGCTTTCAGAAATGATTCTGTTTTTCTTTCCCAATTCTATTCATCGTCCATTTGACACGGTCTTTCTGTTAAGCTTAAATAGACAATAATTACAGTGGACCACTTTGCAGAACATATGAACAATTTGTCTCTGGCACAAGTCAAAACATTTTCTTAAAACATAATAACTGCTTCCAGAAAAATTCTGATGTAATCTACTTAGAGTATATGATGCTGTAACTAGTAGGTGTTAAGTGAACATTCTGGACTTCTGCTTTATTTAACTTAATGTAACATTTTTTTCCATTTTGTTTAACTTAATGTAACTTTTGGGGAAGTGAACAGGTTAGGAAATGCTACTCTGGCTTACCTTATCTTTGAACATGATGGTTTTTTTTTTTTAATGTTTGTTTTTGAGAGAGAAAGACAGCGTAAGCAGGGGAGGGGCAGAGAGAGAGGGAGACACAGAATCTGAAGCAGCTCCAGGCTCTGAGCTGTCAACACAGAGCCCAGGGCAGTGCTTGAACTTGGGAACCCTGAGATCATGACCTGAGCCAGCTGGACACTTAACCGGCTGAGCCACCCAGGTGCCCCTGAACATGACAGTTTTAAAACAAATTGCTTTCAATCATTTGAACGTGAAATAATTATTTCAGAGAAATGCGTGACTGATATCTCTTCGTGTTAAAGCAACAACGGGCTTTTTGGAGTCCTATTTTCAAGTTTGATTATTGAGGGCAAATAAAATTTAATTGTGTCTTTGACCTTACACTTATTTAACATGCAATTACAATAAATAGGACTTAAGTTAAATTTAAGAAAGTTCTTTTTTTTCTCCCATCTCCAAAAGTGGTTTGGAAATTTGGTTACCATGAATTGGTGGAATGATGTCTGGCTCAAAGAAGGTTTTGCATCTTATTTTGAATATGGAGTAATTAACTACTTCACTCCTCAATTTCGAACAGTAAGTATGTTATTAAATTTACTTATATTTTTTCTCCTAATTATATAAAAATAATGCATTTCATTGTTTCGAGTGTGTAAAATACAGGAAAATATAAGGAACGTTAAATTATTTGTCATGCCAGAGGTGATCAGTGTTCTCTTTTCCGTGTTTTCTTTTTCCAGGATTTTACTAAGCATAAACATTCATAAAAGGGGGAATTACTTTTTTTAAACAGAAACATGTAATGCCTTCTCTACTTCCTACTGTATCAAGAGCATTTCTACAAATCATTCAATGATTTTTGAAAAGAGGATTTTTAAGGGTTGCCTAATATTTTATTTTGTCACCTTATGAGATATATGCATATTATCCTCCCTACTATCAGAATTTAGGTCATTTTCACTTATTCCTACCTAGACTAAATTTTAAAGCTGCTGTAATTAGTAGTAGTATGATTTTAATGATAAGTCATATGCTATATGTTATAAAATATAGCAATATGGATAATATATTTCATTGTTATAATATATATTGTATTTTCTATTTATATGTGTTATATTATTATATTATTATGATATTATATATAAGCTATGTAGCTGATGTCATATATGTTATAGTCGATAGTATTTTGCTGTATTGAATAAATAGTAATATGAAAATATAAATTCATGAATATGTAAATCTGATGATTTCAACTGTAAGTTATACTTCTGGTTGTTTAGGTAGATTAATTAGATAGTGCTTTTAGAATGGCATGATAAAGCCAAATTGATTTTATTTGGCTTTGATATTTAAATGTTTAGATGTAATGCCATCCTTTGCCGTGTACCTCACTTTTTTATAACAAGCCTGGGGTCCTTGCTTCCACTATGTCCCTGCCTCCCTTTACTTTTCTTCCTTTCTTTCATTCATTAATGTTTATTTATTTTTGAGAGAGCGTGCAGGAGCAGGGGGAGGTGAGGAACAGGGAGAGAGCAGGGGACAGAGACCTGAAGGGGGCTCTGTGCTCACAGCAGTAAGCCCGATGCTCGGGGCTCAAACTCACGAACCCATAAGATCATGATCTGAGCTGAAGCCGGACGCTCAACCAATTGAACCCTGACTTTACCTTCCTGCTGCTCTTTGCTGGTCTGTCCCTCATCCCATCCACCCTGTGTTTCCACGCTTGGCTCGTGGCCTCTCTTCTTCTTTCCCCGTTCTCCCTCAGTATACTGATAGTGGAAAGGCAGATTCATCTCCACTGGCCTGATCTTTATTACAGGCTAAATGTACTCACTTTGAAGGAGATTCTAAGATTATGTTTTTCCTATTACATTGGCAATAAAATTTCTCTTGCTTTTTAATGAAAGGATGGCGACGGTAGATAGATGATATTTTGGTTTTTTGCTGATTATTTGGCAGAATAAAACATTGGCAAACCTAATTTGGCCCCATGGAAACTTTATTTAAAAATCCTTTTTTTTAACCTGTTCATGAATTTGCAGTTTGTGGGAAGCACTGATGTAGCAGCCTCTTTCTTTTTTATTTATTTATTTTGAGAGGGAAAGAGAGAGCATGGGGGAGAGTCAGAGAGGGAGAGAATCCCAAGTAGACTCCACACCATCAGCACACAGCCTAACGCGGAGTTCAGTCCCATGAACTGAGAGATCATGACCCAAGCCAAAATCAAGAGTCAGGTGCCCAACTTACTGAGCTGCCCAGGTGCCCTGCAATACCCAGCTTCCATGCCACCCACCATATGCTTTGCGGACTTCCGACAAATCACCCACCACCCCATAGCCAGCTGCCCTGTGGTGCCCTGCTCTCCTTCCCCTGGGTCGGCGTCATTACATAGAGTAGGAAACGGTAGGACTGGATGATCAAATGTCTTGCCCAAGTCATTTGCATGATTGAGACAGAAGTGTGATTGTAACCCAGTTGTTGGGTCTAGTCTGATGACCAAGGTAATGACAATAATAATGGCAATAATATTCCCTTTCCTATACACCGAGCACTTAGGACTTACATCCTAGGTAGTGTGAGTTTTGTACGTACTTCATCTTACTCCATTCTCAAAACAATCATATGAACATAGTTGTCACTGTATCTATTTTCCAGTTGAGGAAAGAGGCATAAGAACATTAAGTACGGCATCCAAGGTCATAACTACTCTATGTCGGAGATGAGATTCAGTCCCAGGTTTCTCTGACTCCAAGCCCATGCCTTCCTGCCACTGTGCTCTTCAGAGAAAATATGTAGGAGAGTTCTGGTCCTCCAGGAGCTAATGGGATGTGTGTGTGTGTGCCTGAGTTCATTCTACGACTCTTCATTTACCTAAACTTTATATATGAAAACATCAGGGTCTCCAAAGTCCTTTTGATATATTCTATGCCTATAAAATTGTTTATATCTCTCTTTTATAAGATAGAATCTATGCATGGTTTATGTCATCTATAACTGTTTCTGAAAGCCTTTGGTCCTATGCCAAATTAGCCCTGCTTGGATTCAGTAAGAAAAGAAGTTCCATTCCTGTGAAGTGATTAGATTCACCCTTTATTTTCTTAGTTGAATGGAATATATCATTGCCATCGATCAGTTACCCCTTAATGCAATGGAAATGGCTAAGGTATTATCATATCTGGAAACATTTGATGGAAATATATCACCAGTGTTTTTGAAGCAAGTATGATGAGACCAGCCTCTTTTTGTACCATTTAGTTACTTCTTTTAATCATTGTGTTAAAAAAAATTTTTTTTAATGTTTATTTAGTTTTGAAGGAGAGAGAGAGCATGAGTGGGGGAGGAGCAGAGAGAGAAGGAGACACATAATCCAAAGCAGGCTCCAGGCTCTGACCTGTCAGCACAGAGCCCCAAGTGGGTTTCGAACTTATGGGCTGTGAGACCATGACCTGAGCTGAAATCAGACACTTAACTGACTGAGCTATCCAGGGGCCCCATAATCATTGCTTTCTTAATACTTCTTTTCTGAATCTACATTTCTCAGTGTTTGTGAAGCTGACTGAATGTAACCCTGAGCCAAAGAGCATCAGATCCTGGTGCTTGAGGAATCTGCCATGAGCTTTGTTTTTTAAAAGCTTAAAGCCATATTTCAGTGATCTTTGAGAGATCAAGAACTTTGGCTTCCTTTTAATCTGGCCGTTAAATTGACATTGGGAAAGAGAATCACAGAAGCATATGCCGAATCAGATTTCCATTTTTTTCTCTCTTGGTCTGATTTCAGCTGAAAGTCATTAAAACATGTCATGAGTGGGTCATGGTCTGAGATTCAGAACATTTCAGGCACCAGTTGGTTTCTTGGTCCCTGAGGCCCCAGCTCAGACACTGCCACCCACTGACTTCTCTGTCTCTCTTCTTCTGCCTGGCCTACGGAAGCAGCAGACTTGGCCAGAGGGGAAGGAACCTCAGAGTCTTGTAGGCAGTCAGATCTTACTCTGTTTTTGCAATCACTGCAAGCTGACCACTTCTAAGCTTTAGTTCCTCATTTGTAAAGTAAGTCACGCAACAAATTATTGAAGATCTACAAGGTAGCATCGTGTCAGCTACCATTTACAGAGTGTTGCATCCATTATCTGACTCAATCCTCAACAAACTCTAAGGAAATCATAATAGTGACATTGATGATAAGTGATTGCAAGTGACTAACCCTCACTGAACATGTCCTGTTTGCCAGGCACTGTTCTAAGAACTTTATGTAAATTTATTTAGTCATGATAATCATCCAATGAGTACGATGTTCTTTCCTCCATTTCTGAATGGAGAAACCAAGTTTCAGAAAGATAAAATTGTTTGCCTTTTGTGAGTAGCACAGTTCCAAAAACGGTAAGGTAGGATTCACACCCATACAGCTCTACTCCAAATCCTATTTTTTTCTTCTTTTTTCCAATTTATTTATTTTTAGAAACAGCGCATGAATGGGGAGGGACAAAGAGAAAGGGAAAAGGGGAATCCCAAGAAAGCTCTGTACTGCCAGCACAGAGCCTGACGCAGGGCTTGAACCCACCAACCATGAGATCATGACTTGAGCTGAAATCAAGAGTCAGATGCTTAACCAACTGAGCCATCCAGGCACCCCCAAAGCCTGTGCTTTTAACCACAGTGACATTCCATGCAGATTTATTATAATAAATACTGTTGTATGTCTTAGGATAATAGTAGATTTAATAGAAGTAGATCTTTTTCTCTGTAATCTCATAGCTGCGGGAAAAAAGTAATGGTGAGTGTACAGACTCACCGTCTCCAATCACTGTATGTAGTGGCTAGATGTGAATTTCTAAAAGTCTAACATCACTTTTTGTGTAAGTGTTTCCCTCCAGCAGGACTGGAACAGGCTGGAACAAGCATTAATTTATGGGCAGCCCAGAGGAGACACCACCTCAAGGATATTGAGGAAGAGGAAGATGATATGAAACCTTACACCAGGAAGGCAGAAGAGGCAATCCATTCAGGGGGCAGGGGTGGGGTTCACAAATTCTGGAAAAGTCTACATATAAAGGTGTTTGTTAAAACATTGTTCATAACAACAGAAAGCTGAAAGCAACTTCAATGCCTAACTAGTAAGGAAATGAAGTCAATTATGGTTCATTCATTGACTCAACTATTGCCCATTCTGCAACTATGCATTTATTTAATATATTTATTAAATTTTTTAATGTTTATTTTTGAGAGAGAGAGAGAGAGAGAGAGCAAGCGAGCAGGGGAGGGGCAGAGAGAGAGGGAGACACAGAATATAAAGCAGGCTCCAGGCCCTGAGCTGTCAGCACAGAGCCTGAAGCAGGTCTGAGACCCACGAACCATGAGATCGTGACCTGAGCCGAAGTGGAACACTTAACCAACTGAGCCACCCAGGCGCCCCTGAATTCCCATATATATTGCCACAGGGGATCCTTAATCACATTAAAGTCCGAACTGCATTGCTCTAAATGACAGGCTGTCTCATTTCTGGAAGAGCAGAGTTTGATAATCGCCAAGTCAACCGTGTTAATAAATGAAAAATAATACACTACTAGGAGAGGGTTGGTTAGAACATTGGCAAATGGAAGCAGGCAGAATGTGAAGGAGTCCGCTTAGCGACCCCAGAGATTATTAAGGGGCTCGCCCAGCTCCGGGTGGTCTGAGCCAGCTATCTCTGATGCCTCTTTATCTCTACCCTTTCTTCGGCTTTGCCATCCCACACACCTCTCTGGCTGTTCCTTGGTTTTCCTTTTATCCTTCCTTCCAAAAAGAAATGCCCCTTGTCATGTATCTGAGAGTTTTTTTGCAGAGTTCTGTACTTCTCATTAAAATATAATAAGTTGCCGTTTCCTAATGCATGATCTATATATAAGCTGTACCATCCAGTCTGTGGATTTATTTCCAGTGACAAATTCTGACATCATCATTGGATTTGTCAATCTTGCCGGGTTTTGGTTTGCAAATGTTCATATAAGAGAGGCTGATCCATTTTAAGGGGTTACTAGTTAAATTACCAATAAAATTCTAGAGGATTAAAACCACCTAGCGATAGATAGATAGATAGATAGATAGATAGATAGATAGATAATTCCCGGCAGGTCCTCTATGGCCAGGGACCCGCTTTGGGGGAATGTAGATGGCTCTCTTGGAAAACATGTCAATTTTTATAATGAGGTTGGTGGGTTTTTTTTCTTATTGAAATAAAAAGGGCTGTTAAAGGGGAAGGAAAGCAGCTTAGAGTTTTGTTATTGAAGGAATCCTAACTTATTTGGCATATGACAGTTCACAGAGCACATCTGATTTTTTACCCTCTTCAGTGTCAGTTTTTGAAAGTATTCTTGGTATTTTGAAAGCATCTGAATTTTGTGTTTCTGTGAAACCTGAGACATTAATGCTGCTCACTCTTTTCCTTTTAGAATGAGATCTTTTTTTCTAACATTTTGCATCCTGTCCTCAGTGAAGATCACGCCCTGGTGTCTAGGGCTGTGTCCTTGGAGGCGGAAAATTTCACAGAAACCAGTGAAATAAATTACCTCTTTGACTTCTTTACTTACAAGAAGGTAAAAGCAGTTACGTATTTTCTTTTTTTTGCACTGTAGCATTAAGGTGCATAAAATGGATTCTAAGAATAGTAGACTAATAGAATACTATAAAACTTTTGATACAAATAACCGTAATCTTATTCAGTGGATGGATTTCAGAAGAGGTGGATAAGTCAATTCTCATCTAGCAAACATGAATCAAGCCCACATTAGGTGCTCAGCACCATCCATCATTATAGAAACACGGAGACAATTTGCTACTTCTAAGGCAAAACCTTCTGTTTGGTGGAAATTTATTCTTACCATATAAATATCTAAGCTTAAAACATGTAGTGTATCCTGAAATCTTTTTTTTCCCCAAAATGTTAATGTTTATCTAATTTTGAGAGAAAGGGGGGGGGGGGAATGAGCAGGGGAGGGGCAGAGAGAGAGACAGGAGACACAGAATCTGAAGCAGTCTCTAGGGTCTGAGTTGTCAGCACAGAGCCTGATGCAGGGCTTAAGCTCATGAACCGTGAGATCATGACCTGAGCCAAAGTTGGACACTTAACCAACTGAGCCACCCAGGTGCCCCCTTAATTCTTTATATGTAGGATATTTGTTCACTTTTTACCTAATAATTAGTGACAGTCTACTATTTTATCAGCAATTTTGGGATAACTCAAATATTCAGCTGAAGTCCACAAAGCAATTGGAAGAAAAGCCCAGAATATAGCTCATCAAAATAGAATGTGTTGGTATTTATATATCGAATTTGTCCAAATGATGAACTGTTTCTTATGTCTTAGGGAGCATCTTTGGTCCGAATGCTTTCTAGCTTCCTGAATGAGCATTTATTTATCAGTGCACTCAAGGTGAGTTCGCAAAATTGTTGTTACCTGGCAGGCAGTAGATGTAAGTCGTTTTGGCATGTTATTTATTTTAATCTTGGCTTTTCCATTCTTCTGGGTTTTTTTTACAGTCATATTTGAAGACATTTTCTTACTCAAATGCTGAGCAAGATGATCTATGGAGGCATTTTCAAATGGTAATTTTCCTACTTCCTGATGTGTGTGTTGAGTGAGTGAAGGGTTCATTCATATGTAGAGTTGAACAGGGTTCTGAATTTGGTCCAGCATACCGCCCACTGGGAATTACTGTATAGAGGAAGAATAGATTAGCCAGGGAGTTTCTTTCAGGAGATCACTCCCTCAGAAGATTTTGATGTTAAATATCGTCTCTTGTGATGATTTTTTAAAACAGGTCATTGACCACCAGAGTAAAATTCTTCTGCCAGCACCAGTAAAAAGCATAATGGACAGTTGGACGCACCACAGTGGTTTTCCAGTCATTACCTTGAACGTATCTACTGGCGCCATGAAACAGGAGCCATTTTATCTTGAAAAGGTTAAAAATCAGACTCTCCTGACCCACAAGTAGGTACATTTGCTCCTCTGTCTTCGCCTTCCTTGGGGCGGGGGGGGGGGGGGGGGGGGGGGGGGGGGGGGGTAGAGATCTGATCACATGGAAAGCAGCCTGAGGGTGATGAAGCATATAATTCCAGCTGGGCACACGCTCTTCTGCAGAGGGGCTCCGGGATGGCACCTTCCTCGTCCACGCAGGGTGTTGTTCCCGGGGTGCTGGCATGAGGCAGAGCCGGTGATGTGCTGAGCAAGGCCAGAGACCTGCATTGAAGATTCAAGGCAGTGCCCCCTCCCCTGGCATTTAGGGTGATGCCAGCACCAGTGCTGTGGGGGTTATGTATTTTCTTTGCCCTTCAGACAGAAGGAAGGCATTTTACTCAGGATTCTGGGTGAGAGACAAGAAGGTAGAACCGAGCATGGCCTCATGTTAGTTGGGAGAAAAGGGGATCCTGAAGCACAGCTCTCTTCTTTACTCTAGAAACGTAACTTCATGGTCACAGCCTCCTTGAGAAATCATTCTGGGGCGCCGGGGTGGCTCAGTCGGTTAGGCCTCAGACTTTGGCTCAGGTCAGATCTCACGTTCGTGGGTTCCAGCCCCGCGTCAGGCTCTGTGCTGACAGCTCAGAGCCTGAAGCCTGCTTCTGATTCTGTGTCTCCCCCTCTCTCTCTGCCCCTCCCCTGCTCATGCTGTCTCTCTCTGTATCAAAAATAAATAAAACATTTAAAAAATTAAAAAAAAAGAGAGAAATCATTCTGCGCATGTCCGCACAAGCGCATACGTGTGTATTTATAACCATGCCTGTAATATTAGCATTAGGGCCTTTAGTTTCCCTGACGCCTGCGTTTAAATGTCAGCTTCACTGACATTCAAACCTTGGGTAAGTCTCATTTTAAAATCTCTGAGTTTGAGTCGAGTCGCTGTTAGCTCTAAAGTAAACGTGACCGCATGTATCTCAGAGAACTGTTAAAACGAAATGAGAAAACGAGTATAAGGCAGCTTAGCGCTTTTCTTGTTTCCTATCCTTACCTTCCGGTTCCTAACTTGTTAGAGAATGTTCAAGTGTGTTTGATAAAGTTCTGACATGCACGTCTCACTGGGGTACGTTAGCAGCACACACGAGGGAGTCGTTTTCAAATAGCGCCACCAGAGAATGGACACCATCTTGTTCTTCCTCTAAAATCCCAGGAGAAAGGGACAAAACTGAAGTTCCCTCCTCACCATGCTATTCTGTGACTTGCTTTTTTTTTTTTTTTTTAAGTTTTAATTTTAATTCCAAGTAGTTAACATCTGGTCTTATATTAGTTTCAAGGCTACCACACAGTGATTTCAACACTTCCATCCATCACCCGGGGCTCTTCCCGACTCCCTGACTTTTGGGAAGATGCGCCTTAGCGATTAAACACACACCCTCATTCAAAGCCTTTGAGACTCCAGACTTGTGAGCGTTTGAGCAAGATCGCAAGTCTTGCCCAAACTCCGAGCAGTGTGACTCTTCAGATGACTAATGTCCTCCTTGTGGTCGTCAGCTCCTTTCAGGTCACGTCTACCAAGTGGGAAGAATGTCAGCATTCAGTAAATGTGAATAATCTGGCTGATCCGTGCTGAACACTTTTCAGATGGAGAGAAGGCTTGAGGCAGAAAAGCATTTTGAAATGTTTGTCAAGCTCTTTCTTCTTAAATTACTCTTTGCCTCTGTTGGCACGGCTGGATTTGGGTCTGTGTGCAGCATTTAAACAACCCCCCTGTGAGGCCAACTGGCTATAATTTAATATAAACAGGCCTTGAGAGTTTCAGATACAAAAAACAGAAAGTTTCAGATACAAGATAGTCTTAGTAGCTACCTTAAGTTATAATAAAAAGTAAAGAAGAAAGAATAAAAGAGAGATGAATGGACAAAGCAAAACTGACTTATAAAAACAACATTAAATGGGGGTGCCTGAGTGGCTCAGCCGGTTAAGTGTCTGACTTCAGCTCAGGTCAGGTCATGAGCTCGTGGTTCGTGGGTTCAAGCCCCACATCGGGCTCTGTGCTGACAGCTCGGAGCCTGGAGCCTGCTTCTGATTCTGTGTCTCCTTCTCTCTCTCTGCCCCTCCCCTGCTCAGCTCTCTTTCTCTCAAAAAATAAATAAACATTAAAAAAATTAAATAAATACATAAAACTAAAAACAACATTGAATAATCCTAAGAGCAAACCCTTGCATACCCAGGGGAAATGGCCAAAGGATTCAGGTTCTGTCTGTTATTTTCTCATCTCATTTAATGGTGGCTCAGAGTTAACATCTAATGTGTAAAAATAAATTGAATTTTTGGTTTTTGTTCCCCTAATAAGTGACACATGGATTGTGCCTATTCTTTGGATAAAAAATGGAATCACTCAGTCTCCAGTTTGGCTAGATAAAAGCAGCAGTAAGTAACAAATTTTTAAAATATTTTCACATGCATGAATATATATTACACACACACATATCAAGGAAGAGAATACAATGTTGACATATATAGCTTTTGAAAAGCTGTCTTGCTTAAAACTAAAATATTATATCATTCTGGTTGAGCATAGAGCCATAAAGAAAAGTTTGAAATCCAAAGCCATTACGTATGAAAAAAATATGTGGTAAGATCAGTATATATTTTAGAATTTCTTTCTTTTTTTGTTGTTGGATTTATTGGGCTTACTGTTTAAGAGGATATAGTACAAATATGTACTGGAATATTTTTTAGATATAGCATTTCATGCTTTTCCCGTATTCCATTGTAGAAATATTTCCCGAAATGCAAGTTTCAGATTCTGATCACGACTGGGTGATTCTCAATTTGAATATGACTGGCTATTACAGAGTTAACTATGATGAATTAGGTTGGAAAAAGCTAAAGCAGCAGCTGGACAAAGATCCTAAGGTAAGGTTATTTTTGCATGCCTGTTATTAAATAACGTTAATATTGCACTCTGGAGGCATTTTTTTAAGGTTATTTATTTTGAGAGACAGAAAGAGATCAGGGGAGGGGTAGAGAGAGGGGGAGAGAATTCCAAGTAGGCTCTGCACTGACAGTATGGAGCCTGACACGGGGCTCAAACTCGCAAACCATGAGATCATGACCTGAGCTCAAATCAAGAGTCAGATGCTTAACAGACTGAGCCACCCCAGATGCCCCTAGAGTGTTTTAGAATTAATCTCTCATAAACCCACCTGGAGGGAAGAGACTTTAGCCTCACAGCTGCCTCTCACACCATGCCACACAGGACTTTATTACCTTCATTCTTAGAAAAGGGAGATTTTGGTTGAATTTATTATTTTTGAACATTAATAGCATTTTTCTGCAACAATTTTATGCTTTTAGGTGAAAATTAGAGTATGTTTTCCTGCTAGCCATTAGTTTTGTGATCCACAGGCTACTTAAATGCTCCATGTCAGTCTCTTTACTTTAAAATAGGAATCACAGGGGTGCCTGGCTGGCTCCCGGGGTAGAGCATGTGACTCTTGATCTCCGGGTTGTGAATTCGAGCCCTACAGTGGGTGTAGAGATGACTTAAAAATATTGAAAAAATAAAATAGGAATAGCATATCTGTTATTTATCACAAGGATTAGAGATAAGATAGGTAAACATATGCTTAAAACTTGTAAGCCCTTAATGGGTACTCAGTATATGCTAGAAAGTGTTAATTCTTAAAACATTATATTCCTGGGGTCCCTGTGGCTCAGTCAGTTAAGCATCTGACCCTTGATTTCGACTCAGGTGATGATCTTGCAGTTGTGGGATTGAGCCCCGTGTCCAGTTCTTCGCTGGGCATGGAGCCTGCTTAAAGATTCTCTCTCTCTCCCTCCCTCTATGCCCCATGCCTGCTCATCACCCCCTCAGAAGAAAAATCTTTTTCACAGTAGTTACATTCTTATTGATTTCTAAGGGCCCTGTAGTCCATGGAAGCAAGATCATGTCAGTCTTACAATGATTTCTTGAAACTATTGCAGGCTTACTTATCGAAACACTGAGGTCAGTTATTTCTACTCTATAATTGGGGAGCAAATGAAACAGCACGTCTGCCATTAATATTAATTTAGAAAACCCAAGTGTTATTACTGCCAGAAAAGAAATGAGAGTACTACTAGGGAAAGATTGAAGTCTGGCTTGCTGAGGAGTCCGAAGAGATGTTGTAAAGATTGATTTTCTGGGACCAAACTTGCAAACTTCTGTGAGGTGGAGAAGGAATTCCACAAACTCCCGAGGCCAGGCAATGCCAGGGGCTCAAACAGGAGCCTCAGCAGTTAGGTTGGCAGTTGACCCCTGCCTGTCTTTGATCAGAGGGAATCTGTTGGTGGATTGTGTCAAATTAGTAAAATCTTGAGAAGACAGGACCCTGTTTACCAGATACTGTACTGGACAGATACTTACCAACATGGTGCTAAATAATATTTACATAAGGCTTCCTAGACCAAAATGTCTCCTGACAACAATTTGGACATTATCATTTAGTGTATGCTTTCTGTTTCGGACAGCCTTTTAAACGTGGCTTCCTACTTTATTTTCTAACATGCCGGTTTTCGGGGAGTATTTTGGCAAAACGCTCTGCCAGATGAAAGCCTTATGATTGATGTCCAGGGGGACCATTTATCAAAACCAGATGTGTAATAATAAATCACGGGGACTTTCCTTAATAATTATCATTTCTCAGCACACAAGTCAATTCACGTGGAAGTGTTTTGCGAGCAACGTGGATTCCGAAATGCTGTGATTATTGTGGGTATTATTTTGGAAATTATTTTAGTACTAAAAACATGTTCTCATCTCTTCCTGTACATATTTGGGTCTCATTTGCAGACAATCCCTGTTATTCACAGACTGCAGCTGATCGATGATGCCTTTTCCTTGTCGAAGTGAGTACATTCTCATCACTCACGTGTTTGTTTGTTTGTTTTAACATTTATTTACTATTGAGAGACAGAGCATGAGTGGGGGAGGGGCAGAGAGAGAGAGGGAGACACAGAATCCGAAGCAGGCTCCAGGCTCTGAGCTGTCAGCACAGAGCCTGACATGGGGTTCAAACTCATGAACCATGAGATCATGACCTGAGCTGAAGTCGGATGCTTAACTAACTGAGCCACCCAGGCACCCCCCTTCATTCATGATTTTAAAGCATACCTTGAGAACTTTATAAAAAAAAATAATAATCAGATCTCTATGAAATGAAATCAGTTCTTCAGTGCATATAAGGCCTGACTTATTAGGATTAGAATCAAATTCCATGGATACAGTGGAATTTTATAACAGAAAAGTTGCTGGGATATGCAACAGAGTGGTTGTACTTTGGGGGCAATGTGCTAAATGAAATAAGCCAGTCACAAAAAGGCAAATACTATGTGACTTCATTTATAGGAGCTACTCAGAGTAGTAAGGATCATAGAGACAGAAAGGGGAAGAGTGTTTCCCCGGGGGCCACGGGAAGGGAGAATGAGGAGCTGGTGTTTAATAGGGAGCGAGTTTCAGTTCTACAAGATGAAAGTGTAATTAGACATTTAAAAAAAATTTTTAGTGTTTATTTTTGAGAGGGAGAGAGAGAGAGAACACAAGGGGGAGATGGGCAGAGAGAGAGGGAGACAGAATCTGAAGCAGGCTCCAGGCTCTGAGCTGTCAGCACAGAGACTGATGTGGGGCTTGAACTCACAAACCGTGAGACCATGACCTGAGCTGAAGTCGGACGCTTAACCGACTGAGCCATCCAGGTGCCCCTAATTCAACATTTTAGAATGAACTCCTTAAAGGATAAATTTTACAAGGCTGCAGTAGAGAAGATGTAAACTGAGAAAGGTCATAGAATTTAAATACTTATCATAAATATTTATAGGATTATCACAAAAAGTGTAAAAATCATTATTTTAAAAATTTCCAGCAAGAATAAAAACTCAGGTAAAAATACAAGTGATTCAGGCTTAGCATTTGTAAAGACCATTAACTATTAAAATGGATAAACGTAGGAAGAGTGAAGAGGCAGGCGTTGGTATTTTTCTGTGATCCTGTAAGTTAAGGAAATAGTGACTTGCTCCCACCCAAAGAATTGCCAGAAACAGATAATCAACTGAGATTTTGAAGTGATTTTTGTTACCCTAGGCTGATGGCCATAAATATAATTTTAATGAGATATAGCCTATGTTTTAGTATACTTCAGAATTAGATTCAATTTCTATCACATTTATTCAGTATAAGCTGTGCTAAATATTTTACCTAGTTAAAGTTTCAGACAATAAAATTAAGGAGTATACATAATAAATTATCCAGTGTGTTCTCTCTTTCTTTGACCTGTCCTATTTCTTTTTTTCAATTTTTTAAATGTTTTTTATTTATTTTTGAGAGACACTGCAAGCAGGGGAGGGTCAGAGAGAGAGGGAGACACAGAATCTGAAGCAGGCTCCAGGCTCTGAGCTGTCAACACAGAGCCTGACATGGGCTCGAACCCACAAACACCACGAGATCATGACCTGAGCTGAAGCTGGATGCTCAGCTGACTGAGCCACCCAGGCGCCCCATGGCCTGCCCTATTCCTTGAATGGATGTCTGTCTATTTTGTCCTTCATTCCTTTACCACTTTTCCCTCTGTGACCCGCGGCACATTCCCTTGCCCACTGCCTCGCTGGCACCCCTCTCTAGGAAGTCCATGACTTGGAGACTTTCGACCACATCCTCTGGGAGCCTTCTCTTTTGGCCTCCCGAGACTGGGATATGCAAGCCCGGTTCTCCTCTCGTGTCTGACATTTCTCCCTGCTGCTGTGAGCATCCTTAAGACCAATCAAGGTTACGGGACACCTGGGTGGCTCAGTTGGTTAAGCATCGGACTCTTGACTTCAGCTCAGGTCACGACACTGAGGTTCATGAGTCTGATCCTTGCATCAGGCTCTGTGCTGACAGCATGAAGCCTGCTTGGGATTTTCTCTCTCCTTCTCTCTGCTCCTCAGCCTTCATGCCCAATAAATAAACTTAAAAAAAAAAAAAGACCAATCATGGATATTTTCTCTCTCCTTTCTCTTATGGTTTCCGTGATCGTTTTACTATGTGCACGTACAGTGCCCAGCAGATACAAGGTAATCAGGAAAGCTTCGTGAAAGGATCATGACTTCTACATCTACATCTCCACCTGTCCCCTCCCGTCTTCTGTTTATCCTGTGGTCATTTACACTCAGGATTTTTGCCGCCGCACTTTATTTCTGTCTCTCCATTGCTCCCGCCATCAATTTCTCTGTCTGTCAAAGTAGCACTATACTTCCCCATGGCCCAAACAGGAAGCATCAGAGATATCTGGGACTCTTCTCCCTCTCTCTCCATCTGCCATCTAGCCAACCTGTCTCATCGGTTTGATCCTGAGGATGTCTTTTGCGCTAAGCCAAGTGCTCAGCGTCTTTTATTTAGCCGGCTGTGTGAGCCTCCCCTTCTTTGCCCCTGTAGCAGTAAAGTTTGTTGGTATCAGCTTTCTGATGTTACTCCAGTTGTTTAAACCCCTTCTCACCACGTGTAAACTCTCTGTCCTGACCTTCCAGGCTCTCTGCAGCTTCCATCCGCCTTGTCTACCAGCCCTGCCCCCTCTCAGCGCTGCGCAGAAGAAATCCTGTGTCTCAGTTGCGTGGTCTGCTCATTACACCGATTCCCGCTTTATCTTTTGGTCATAAGCAGCCTTCCTCTTTCTCTCGATCAATTTCCATTCTACCCGTCCTTCATCTCCTGTCTCAAGTTCCTCCTCCAGGAAGCCTTCCCTGACTTTTCCATCACATGCCTGTGTTTTCCTCCTCTGCTACTTGATTCTGGGACTCATTAACAGCTTCTTCTGCGAAAGTCTCAGCTACCTCTTCACTAAAATAATAAGTTCCCCACTGGTAGACAACAGTTTGTCCTACATACCAGTGTGTGTTCCCACAAGTAGTGGCAGAGCATTACAGAATGACTTCTAATTAATACTTGGTGAGTAAAAATTACAGTCTTGTAAGAACGCATACTAAATGCGCCAGCATTCCTTTGCCCGGTGAGCCATCCAACATTTGGCCTGGATTTTCCTATAGCCTTCTAACATTTGGGCACTGGAATGAACCAAGTTGCAGTAGAGAGCCAGTCAGCATGACTTGGCTCCCATTTATCAATGAGATGAGCCCTTTACCTTCTCTCTAGCTTCTTAGTTTCACATATCTTGCTGAAGTCAGGCATCAATGCATGGAACAAATATGGAAAGAGTGCCCATTATTTAGCAAGTGGAGGTTTTTTGAGTGTGTATTTTTTTTTAACCGAACAGAAACAATTATATTGAGATTGAAACAGCACTTGATTTAACCAAGTACCTTGCTGAAGAAGATGAAATCATAGTATGGCAGGCAGTCTTGGAGAACCTGGTAACCAAGGATCTTCTTTTTGATGTGAACAACTATGATATGTACCCATTACTAAAGGTAATTTCCTTCTTTGTTATGGGGTTTTAAAAAAAATCCTTTCTTCCTCTTTCCATATCTAGACAGCATCTGTGAAACACATCTTTCCCAAAGTAATCGTCTATTTGTTCCATATATACATTCATTTTCTTAGGGACGGCTGGTTATTTGTAGAAGAAAACACTTTAGTCGTAGACCTGTTGTAGGAGTTGGGTATGAGAGAACTTTGGAAAGGTCTTTGATTCTTGGTGAAGTAACAGGTGCCTTAAGAACCGGGTAGTGGATGGAAATGGTATGCCTTTTCTCATAGAGCAACTATTTCCCCAAAAGATTGTTAGACAAACAGAAAGACTTTTTAAAAATGTTTATTTAGTTTAGAGAGAGAGAGGGTTTGGGGAGAGAGAGAGAGAGAGAGAGAGAGCATGTGAGTGGGGCAGGTGCAGAGGGAAAGAGGGACAGAGGATCTGAAGCTGTCAGCAGAGAGCCCAATGCAACGCTCAAACTCGCGAACTGAACTCACAACCCATGAGGTCATGGCCTGAGCCAAAGTCAGATGCTCCACTGACTGAGCCACCCAGGCACTTCTAAACAGAAAAATTTTTTAAAAACCCATACTCATAATTGAAATACTCCAATTTACAGGACTAGCACTTGACCAGAGAGGTATGTTCCAGAAAAAAGTACAGGTTTTGAAGCTGATTTTGATGTTGGTGAGAGAAGGAAATTAGAGTTAATGAGGCAGTGATACACCATCATAACTGAAACAGTACAAAAGGAGTAAAGTTCCTACTAGATCTTAAGTGGTGATCAGAAGAAAGACGGCCCAGGGGAAATCCGCGAAGCCCTTTGGAGAGGTGGGGAACCGACACAAACCAGAAAGTTTGCCATGTGACAGCCAAGTGAGCTTCTGGGGGAGCCTGAGGGTGAGATCACAAACACCGTAGGGGCCCAGACTTCCCTTCCTGTGCTGTCAAAGTGCTGGTGGAAAGGTCCTTGAGGGTGGGAATGGTGACCGAGGAAAGAGGTCACGTAACTCTTCATGGGATCAAGGTGGCTTTTGATAATATCTAACGCTCGGTTCTGGGAAAAGAAGTAAAAACTAGTATTTGTTTTTAAAGCATTTCAAGGAATAACATCTACTTTTTTCTTAGGGTTATATTATAAATGGATAAATTTTTTTAATTGTTTATTTTTTGAGAGAGAGACAGAGCATGAGCACGGGAGGGGCAGAGAGTGAGGGAGACACAGAATCCGAAGCAGACTCCAGGCTCTGAGCTGTCAGCACAGAGCCCGATGTGGGGCTCGAACTTGTGAACTGTGAAATCATGACCTGTCCTGAAGTTGGATGCTTAACCCACTGAGCCACCCAGGCGCTCCTAAATGAATAACTTTTATAATCTTATCATTCACCTGCTGAAAGCTCAGTTGAAGAAACTCTATTTCAGACTCAGAACTTAAAATGATCCAAAGCATAAATCATTTCTCCTTATTTTCTTGGAGGTGTAGATACTAAACATGAGATGTTAAGGTAGAAAATTTAATAGTTTTATATTTTTACTTTCCTTTCTCTATGTTTCAGGTGATATTAAGTAGTAATAATAGCGAATATTTATTGAGTTCCTATGTGCCAGGCAATGCATTCACATACATAACATTGTTTTGTCGTCCCCAACCTGTCATATTGGTATTCTTGTCAATTCCATTTTACCAGTGAGGAAACTGATGTAGAGAGGTTACAAAATAAACCGGTTATACATTTATAATAAAGATAACTTCTGAAAACACTGTCACTTCACTATTCATGTCTTTTCAGACGAAGAGAAATATGATGCGATTTCAATGTTGTGAGCCAAAATTAACAGTTGGTTTTTCCTTCTTATTTATAGAAATATCTATTAAAAAGACTTATCTCAATATGGAATAGGTATTCAACTGTTATTCGTGAAAACGTGGCAGCATTACAAGATGACTCTTTAGCCCTGTAAGTATTTTTTAGCAGTGATAATTCAATAACATGATTCATATGAATAGATATGCTTCCAGATTCATATTAATAAGATCTGGACACCTTTCATTGAGAGATGGTGTATGCTATTTGAGAACAGTAGCTTGGGGATTGGTGAGCTACCTGTATCCTAATAGGAAATAGTAGTTGGGGATCTCACTTTAGCTGCAGAGCACATGCAGTAGACACAGACATTTATAGCTCTGGACTCTCAAATCTTAGGCTAAAAGGTGAGATTGTAAGTAAGGGTGTCCTTCTATTGATAAAGGGTCGTGCTGTGCAAAGCCAGCCCGTACCAGTGAAGTGAAGGGCATGGGGAGACCACAAGAGAAAAAAGTCCTTTCTGCATGTTATTGGTGACAGAAAGTCTGCCATTCATTATACAAATACTATGAGAGAAGTTGCCTGAAATATTCAAGGCATTTGCCTGCGAGCAGGAGTAAGCATTGCAAATGATTTTCCTATCATTGGTCTGGTGAGGGGAGTATGCGTGTTGTCGTGATGGTCTGAGAAGGGAGTGGCAGACCAAATAGGGCTGTGGTACCCCTGACCTCCGTGACCCAGGGAGTTCGGGGGGCTTCTAGACTTAGGGAGGGAATTTGTTATCTGCCATGGCTCAGGAATTATGGTTACAGTTCTGGTCAACATCAAGCTGACATCAATGAGACCAAGCAAGAAATGCAAAATACACAAAATGTGATTATTTTCTCAAGAGTATCCTTCTGAGAGGGGAGACACTTCGGTGCCAGGACATGTGACTGGCAGGACGTGGGGCTGATAGACACGTAAAGGGGAGATGGCGAGGACTGGCTGGGATAGCAAGTGAGCAGGCCGGTTGGGTGAATGGACAGGAAGGCAACAGTGTGGGCGCACAGGCAGCGCAGACATTACCGGCCACATCCTTGGCTCTCCTAAACTGGACCGAAGTGACCTACTTTTTGGAGCATCCCGGAGCCGGTCCTCCTTAGAGAAACTGTGGGGAGTTAGTGTACTTCTAGAGAATTACCTTTTGGCAGCCAACTTGGGGTGGGCAGGGAGAGGGTGTGAGTGTGTAAATGAATGCTCAGAACCATCTCTTCTCCCTTGAGCATTCTTCTTATCAGAACGTCAGGCCAGGCTGGATTGAAACCAGAGGGTGGAGCAACCAAATTTGGCCCATGCATTTTCTGGAAACTCACGGCCACTTGGTGTTCCTTTACCTCTGACTCCAAGTCAGAGAGTCGGGAGTAGAGAGAGACGTACCTCAAAGGCATTGCTTATCTAGATTTATGGTTCCCCTTCGTCATACTCGTTTGAACTTCTTTTGTCATGAACTGTAACGTATAGCCCTGTTCAGCTATCAAAACAAAACAAAAATCTCTGGTCTTTTTCTGGACGTGAACATAATAACCAAAGAGAATAGAGGAAGAAACAGAAATTCAAGCCAGGGAGAGCATATTGTCCAAAGGAAGAAAGAAATGATTCCCTCTGTATTGCGTGTATAAAGAAATAACTTTATTTTCAAGGTATTAGGTCACATACTCCAAAGCCCCTTCTTTTTCTGTCCATAAGGCAAATTATTGTAAAAGGGAGGAAAGATAAATTGATCACAGATGTGGAGTGTGTACTCCCGCGTATGTTTGCGGGAGATGAGGGATGGCAGTAATTTATTTCCAACTTTCAGAAAATACCAATCTTAGGAGTTTATTTAGTGCCCGAGAGCCTCTCAGCAAATACTTCTCTGAGCCTTAAATAAGTTTGCCATCCACAAAAGCTATTTTTTAACAAACCCGATGTTATTGGAAGGATATTTTAAAATACCCATCTTTTTATGAAATACATGTACTTGGAGGCAGAAAAAAAAAGCAAATGTAGTAAACGAAGCAAAATAAAATGTTTTTCTTTGTGCTTTCCTTTAAGAGCGGCCCTCGAAAAATTTTTTGAAGCTGCCTGTTGGTTGGGCCTGGAAGACTGTCTTCAGCTGTCAAGAGAACTCTTCAAAACCTGGATGAAGCATCCAGAGAATGAGTAATTTTGAGTCTTATTTCGGTTGTTCTGGGATGGTTTAGTATTGTGATGCATATGTCCACGCGGCTCATTCTCTATGAATTGGCATTCCCACTGAGAGCTGAGACCAAGACTCTTTCTCTTTCTGGTTGTACTGTACTCCCTCTAACACATCCCCTTCTGTGAACTCTTAGTTAATGTGACCATAAGAGGTAAGACCGGGGGCGCCTGGTTGAGCATCTGGCTTTGGCTCAGGTCATGATCTCACGGTTTGTGGTTCGAGCCCCTTGTCGGGCTCTGTGCTGACAGCTCAGGGCCCAGAGCCTGCTGCAGATTCTGTGTCTCCTTCTCTCTCTGACCCTCCCCTGCTTGAACTCTCTCTGTCTCTCAAAAATAAATAAAAAACATAAAAAAAAAAGGACGTGAGACCAGGGGTGCCTGGGTGGCTCAGTCAGTAGAGCATCTGACTCGTCACTTCAGGGTTGTCAGTTTGAGCCCCACGTTAGGTGTGGAGATTACTTAAAAAAAAAAAAAAAGAATATGAGCCCAAAATGAACTATCAGCAAACATCAATTGAACTATTATAATTTCCTTCTTTCTTAAGTCTTCTTAGTTTCTAAACTAATCTGATGATTTCTTCCCATGATATGAACCCTAATGATGGTTTCCGCAGTTGCCTTTCTAAATCCCTACTTTTGATCTTTATATCTGAGATCTCAATGTTTTTTCTAGACACATCCTTATAAATAAATAACAACCAAGATTATCCATATGAGTGAAATCATATGATATTTGTCTTTCTCTGACTGACTTATTGCTTAGCAGAATACAGTCTAGCTCCATCCACATTGTTGCAAAGGGCTGGATTTCATTCTTTCTGATTGCTCCATTGTATAAAAATACCACAACTTCTTTATCCGTTCATCTGTTGACAGACTGGACTCTCTCCATACTTTGGCTATTGTTGATAGTGCTGCCATAAACATTGGGGCGCATGTGCTCCTCCACATCAGCATTTCTGTATCCTTTGGATAAATTGGCTATTGTTGGTTAAGGAACAAAACAGATGAACATAGAAGGGAAGGACAAATAAAGACAAAGAGGGAGGCAAGGCATAGGAGACTTTTTTTCTGTTGTTTATTTATTTTTGAGAGGAAGCTAGTGGGGGAGGGGCAGAGAGAGAGAGAGGATCTGAAGTGGGCTTCACACTCACAACAGCAAGCCCGATGTGGGCTTGTGAAGTCAAGACACTCAGCCTACTGAGCCACCCAGGAGCTCCTAAGAGACTCTAACTACAGAGAACAAACTGAGGGTTGCTGGTGGGGAGGTGGGTCGGGGGCGGGGCTAAATTGGCCATGGGCATGAAGGAGGACACTGGTTGGGATGAGCACTGGGTGTTGTATGGAAGCGATGAATCACTGATCTCTACTCCTGACACCCATACTACACTACATGTTAACTACCTTGAATTTAAATTAAACACACAACACACACACACATATATATTTAACAACCCAACTAAATGTATAAATTAACTACTATGAGAAATATCATTGCACCTTCTGCCTTACAGAATACCTTCTCCAATTAAAAGTGTAGTTTTATGTAATGGTGTGGCCTTCGGAACTGATGAAGAATGGGACTTTTTGTTAAATATGTACGCTAATAAAACGAAGGAAGAAGAAAGGATTCAACTCGCTTATGCAATGAGCTGCAGTAAAGACCCATGGATACTTCACAGGTAATCTGGCCAACTTATCTTTAAGGTTCCCGGCAGACAGGGGTGCCTGGGTGGCTCAGTCGGTTAAGCACCTGACTTCAGCTCAGGTCATGATCTCGTGGCTCATGAGTTCGAGGCCCACATCAGGCTCTCTGTTGTCAGCATGGAGCCTGCTTCGGATCCTCTGTGCTCTTCTCTCTGCCCCTCTCCTGCTCTCTCTGTCTCAAAAATAAATAAACATGAAAACTGTTTAAAAAATAAAAAGGTCCTGGCAGAGGAATGCAATTCACAAATGAAGGGGAGAAAAATAGAACAAGTGCTCGAAAAGGAGTTAAAATAATCCATCTTTGTGTGCTACTGACTCACAACCCTAAGGGATCTTCAGTCCGTTTGTTGAAATTCGCTCTTTATGTCGGATAACGTTTGCAGATTTCTTTCTCTGCATGTGCGTTTTTTCAGATATCTGGAGTATGCCATCACGGCAGGTCCATTCACTTTTAATGAAACAAATATAATTGAACTTGTGGCGGAATCCGAAGTAGGCCGGTACATCGCAAAGGACTTTTTAGTCAACAATTGGCAAGCTGTGAGTGTAAGGTAAGGAGGAAATAGGTCTTATAGGTCACTGGTTTGGGGCTAGAAGCTCAGCTTTAGCCCATCTGGGGCTAAATCCTTTGCCGGGACCAGAAAAGTGATGATTTTCTTTGCACTCAGTCTCATTTGTGGAAGAGAAGGTTGTTTATCCCCAGTTTTGGCTTTCTGTGTGAAAATGAATTTTCACATGCCTACCTCAGTTTCCCCATTGTGCCCACTACGGAGTTTGTCATACGAGACAGAGAGTAGAGCCAAGTCATGTTTTTTGGTATGAGTGCATGCCACCCATGCATTTATTTCATGAAGCAGACCGCTGTATTTCAAGAAACGGCAATGCTCATCATTTCTGTAGCTTTCATATTGCTCGTTTCTTATTTGTCATAATGTTCTCTTTGCATATCTGGGTTCCATATTCTTGAATTTTTCATATTTCTCACCTTTTAAGATGAAATCTGCTTGCCTCATAGCTTCCTGTTGGGGAAAATATATGCTGACCGCAAAATTCAGACAGCCCTGCATCGGGCTCTATGCTGACTGCTCAGAACCTGGAGCCTGCTTCGGATTCTGTGTCTCCTTCACACTATGCTCCTCCCCTGCTCACACTCTGTCTCTCTCTTCCAAAAAGAAACAAACATTAAAAAATTTAAAAAATCAGACAGCGTGCTCTTGATGGCTGGCCTTTCTAGAACATGACTGAAGCATACGTTCCTGAAAGCCTAGAATAATATGTCCTACAGGTGCTCACATACTCTAGAGTTAGCAGATACAAAGTAGCCAACAGTTGAGGTTCAAACACCTGCAAAGGTGGAAGATAAGTTTATCCGTGTGGAACAGAAAGTATATTTAGAATATAAATGTTAAAGAATGTGAATATGGCTCTCGTATGGAACAAAACCACGGAATATTTTTCTTTTGTAAACATTCATGAATTCCTTTACAGCACCAAAATGCTGTGCTTTTAAACCAGAAGTTTACAACATGTAATGAGCCTGGGTGGCTCACATGGTTAAGTATTTGATTTTTGGCTCAGGTCATGATCTCATGGTTCATGAGTTCATGCCCTGCCTTGTGCTGTCTGGTGTCTGCACAGAGCCCAGAGCCCACTTAGGATCCTCTGTCCCTGTCTCTCTCTCCTCCTCACCCCCTCTCAAAAATAAACATTAAAATTTTTTAAAAATGAAAATATAGAAATAAAATCAGAATCTGCCAAAATAGGGCAGGAAGTCTGTACCTTTCAGTAGCTCCCCAGGCAGTTCTGGTACAGCTTAACTTGGAAGCAGTAGACACCTGATCACAGTATTATCTAAGGCTGCCTTGCTCAGTATGATAGCCACTAGCTACCATGTGGATATTTGAATTTAGATTTGAATTGATTACAGTGAAATAAGATTTGAAATTCAAGTCCGCAGTTGCTCTAGCCCTGGTTTGTTTGTTTTTTTAATAGTTTATTGTCAGATTGGTTTCCCTACAACACCCAGTGCTTTTCCTCATAAGTGCCCTCCTCCATCACCACCACCTCTTTTCCCGCCTCCCCCTTTCCCTTCAACCCTCAGTTCATTTTCAGCATTCAACAGTCTCTCAAGTTTTGCGTCCCTTTCTCTCCCCAACTCTCTTTCCCTCTTCCCCTCCCCGTGGTCCTCCATTAGGTTTCTCCTGTTCTCCTGTTAGACCTATGAGTGCAAACATATGGTATCTGTCCTTCTCTGCCTGACTTATTTCACTTAGCATGACACCCTCGAGGTCCATCCACTTTCCTACAAATGGCCATATGTCATTCTTTCTCATTGCCATGTAGTACTCCATTGTGTATATATACCACATCTTCTTGATCCATTCATCAGGTGATGGACATTTAGGCTTTTTCCATGTTTTGGCTATTGTTGACAGTGCTGCTATGAACATTGGGATACATGTGCCCCTAGGCATCAGCACCCCTGTATCCCTTGGGTAAATCCCTAGCAGTTCTAGCCCTGTTCTAAGAGCACAATGTGGCCAAGCAGCCACCACGCTGGACAGATTGGATGTAGATGATTGTCATCACTGCAGACGGTTCAGCTGAAGCTCTGCTCCTGGGGGTGATGATCCCCTTAATTCATTTTTTTCCTCTCTTCTCCTTCATGCATGACCCATGTGCCGATGAAGCCCCGCATATGCCTTTGACCAAACCATGGGGATGATTCCTCTCAATTTAAGTGACTTGAAATGTATTTTAACTTTTATTCCTCAGAAGAACCCTTTTCTGTGTTTAGAGAATGAGAACATGTTGGTAACACTCTCTGAAAAGTCCACTGTGTAGCAATTTACTTAAACGCATAATAGTAAAATTGCTCCCCTTTCTTTCTAACTCTAAGTGGGTCGTATTAACCTCAAGGAACTCCTAGAATTACAAATGTATGAACTTTTTTTAAAAGTTTATTTATTTATTTAGAGAGAGCATGAACAGGAAGGGGGGGTGGGGGGGTGGGGGGGGTGAGAATCCCAAGCAGGCCCTGCCCTATCAGTGCAGAGCCTGACTCAACTCTCCAACTCACAGTCTTATGATCATGACCTGAGCTGAGATCAGGAGTTGGGCGCTTAACCAACTGAGCCTCCCAGGTGCCCCTAAATGTATGAACTTTTAATCATAGCTTGAATATTTTTGTCCCTTATCAACAAACTGTTATTCCCATAAAACAGATACCTATTTATAGAAAATTCATCTCAGCTCACTCCTCTTATACACTGTGCTACAGAAAGTCTTTCAGACTCAAATAAGTTTACTTTCTACATCAAATACACTTATTTTTATTTATTTTTTATTCATTTATTTCACATTAATTGTAATATTTATCAGTCTTGTGGATTTTGCCAATAGTTTAGTTTTGATAAGCAGTGTTAATATTTATGAATTGTTAGAAGGAAGTAAAATTCAAGTTAATAATTACATAAACTATTTATATATACTAAACTATAATAATTATATAAACTATTATATATACTAAAAATGGCACAAGAATGCTTACTTACTTCTTTGTACATCAGAGCAATTAATCATCGCTTACTTCAAGAGTTATATTTGAGGGGCGCCTGGGTGGCTCAGTCAGTTAAGCATCCAACTTTGCCTCAGGTCATGATCTCATGGTTTGTGTGTTCGAGCCCCACATCGGGCTCTGTGCTAACAGCTCAGAGCCTGGAGCTTTGGATTCTGTGTGTCTCTTTCTCTCAAAAATAAATAAACATTTTAAAAAATTTAAGAGTTAAATTTGACAGGAAGACTAGCATGTTACCTGTCTTCATACAATGATAAAGACAACATAAAAGGGTAAATAAGTAAATGCCTTTGACAAATTAAATTTTACTTTAATTACGTGATAAAGACTTATTCTGAATTTGCTGAAATGTGACTGATGATCAGCAAGTCAGCTATGAAATTAGCATTTCTCCGGTATGTTTCACTGAGCATCGTTCATAGAAGACGTCAGTCAGCCTTCTGTGAAAGAGAAAGACAGTCTCCCGGTCAGTTTGGGAACGGGGTTTTAACTTCCACTTGGTGCAAATTCACAGTCTACACTAGCATCATAAAGACCCCAAGAAGCCCCACAGAGGGAAATCTAGAGTTTTCCACACCCTTCTTCCTGCCTTTTATAGCCATAACTGTATATGTAATGTAAATAGAGTGTCATTTTGCCTGGAGATCCGTTGTTCTGGGAGAGAAACAGATAAGAAGCTGAATTCTCTCTCTTCTCTGGAGCTGTAACTAAAACAACAACTGCTTACTGTTAGTTAACATTTCAGCCTTGGTTTCCTCCTACATAAAATGAAAGGTATTCTACTGGATCAGTTCCAAGGCTCCTTCTCGTAATTAAAAGCTCCTAGTTCCTCCATGCCAAGGCACAGTCAGTCTAAGTTCTTGTCAGGGACAAGAGGCGATGAGGATGTGATATTTGACAAACGCCCGAGAGGAGAGCTGGAGAAGGGCTGGGGGAACCCAAAGACAAGAATGGCATTTGTGTGGGACTTGACCAAGTTGTTGGGAAAACTTACCTTCTGCATGGAGCAGAGGACACCAGGAAGTGTCTCAGGCCAGGACTGCCTCGGGAACGGCCACGGTCAGCGGCTGGAGCTCAGGGCTCAGGAACAGAGTCGATGGGGCTGTGTTAAGGAACTGCTCCCCCTCCACCTGGGGTGGAATTCTTCCTGGGGACCCTCATCTGGAACTATAGTTTGGAATATCTGTGTTGAGGAAAACAGCCTTGGTTTGGTCCTGCCCCTCGCTTTCATGTTTAGGGCACTGGTCTGGTTACTGTGGGGTATTTGAGTTAATTGTTGGGCCGAAGATGATTTTTTGAGTCCCGATGGGAATGAGGCAGCCTCCACGGACCATAAACACATTTTGCAGGATGCAGAAAAATGCTCTAGGGTCATGCACCTGCGGATAGATCTTATGAAAGAATGGGTGGATATAGAGATGAGGCAGTCAGATTTGCAGAAGTTGTTACTGTGGGCGGTAAAAACCCTGCCTCTGCCCTGGCATCCTTGTCAAGCGCTTCTGGCTTTCTTACAACAATGCAGACTTTGCAGCTTCCTGGGAAACCCTAGCTTTCTGGGAATATAGAATTCAAGGTATGATCAGTTTCCAACTCAACTGATCCAGAAGGAAACCTTACTCCCTCCTTCACCAAACACTTGATTTCTTCTTCAAATACTGTTACATTGGCTAAAGTCCTAAGTGTGAAAGCTCGCACAGGTTCCTACTCCGTCTTTATTGTGTTTCATCGTGGGGAGTGGGAGCGGAAGAGAGAAATACAGCACAAGCAAACGGAGAGAAGTCAGGGGATATGGGGAGGGCACCCAAGCTCTGAACAGCCGATTCTCACCACCTGTCAGTGGATTAGGCCGGATGCCTTGGTGTCCCCATGCCTGTCTAGTGGCTGCACTTGCCACAGGAAATCAAACATGGCAGGGGAAGGGAGGGAATATTTGAGAAAAGAGAGAGACAAGAGGTGATCCAGACAAGAGGGGCCGAAATCCCTGGGCACACCCTAGCACAGAATGTTACCAATGTTTTATTTTATTTTAAGTTTATTTATTTTTAAAAGAGAATGTGTGGAGGGAGGAGCATAGAGAGAGGAAGAGAGAGAAAGATTCCCAAGCAGGCTCAGCACTGTCAGTGCAGAGGCCAACACAGGTCTCAAACTCACAAACTGTGAGATCATGGCCTGAGCTGAAATCAAGGGTAAGATGCTAAGCTCAACAGACTGAGCCACCCAGGCATCACTGAATGTTACCATTTTTTTTAAAACAGTAACTAAACTGACACACCCTGGCTCAGGTCTTCCCATTCATTGGCATGTATCTGACCAGTGACAGGAGAAACGATGTGTGATGCATATATTTTTGCTCAGTAATATTTCAGAGATTACTCTCTCAACAAGCCGGACAGACCATCTGTCTCGGTGTCGGATACTCCGATAGGTGCTTCAATACACAGTATCTCAGTTCATCTCCAGAACAGTGCTTCTGACTCTGTGTCAGTAGCTGTCTTTTACAAGTTATAAATTACTCAAGATAACTCCAAACCCAGCCCTGCCTCTCAAGGCAGTCTTCCTCCTCTGTCTGGTAGAAAATTACACATTTAGGGCCCTAGGTAGCTTTCCACTTTTTTTTTTTTAAGTTTGGAACTCAGGTTTTATAGTTTTGTTTGTTTGTTTGTTTGCATATGTTGCCAAATTTGAGTCATTTCACAGGCTTTTAATACCTGGCCAATAAATATGGAAAACTAAGGGGCACCTGTGTGGCTCAGTCTGTTGAGTGTCTAACTTTGGCTCAGGTCATGATCTCATGGTTCGTCAGTTCGAGCCCTGTGTCGGGCTCTATGCTGACAGCTCAGAGCCTGGAGCCTGCTTCTGATTCTGTCTCCCTCTCTCTCTGCCCCTCCCCTGCTCGAGCTGTCTCACTCTTGAAAATAAACATGAAAAAATGGAGAACTAAGAAGTGTGTCCTCTTTTCCTATAGAAACAGATTTGTTTCTATGTAGACTATCTCCTTCGCTTTGGTTAAATAGACACAGCTTGAGTTACTGCTGAGAATGTTAAAAAGAACGAGAGCACCATTTTCTCTTCCTGTTGTTTGGATATTACGCCAACGTGAAGTCTTGCAGGTTTTAGTTTCAAGTATAGAGTTTTGAAGTAAGTCATTCCTGTGTATTAACCATTAACTATCAATAATATTCCATCCAAAACACTAATCCTCTTTTAATTTTCTTTCTTCTTTAATGCATCCAAAAGCCTTTATTTACCTTTTTAACTTCAGCAAGGCTTTGGGCAGGTATGTATCCGCTGGATTTCCATAACACTGTTTCCTGGGGTTTTATTGCTGAGGATCCTGTTGGCTGTTTCAGGAAACTAAACTAGAGGGGAAGTGATAGTCTCTGTGCCTCTTAGAGGGAACAGAAGTACTTAGCCCTTCACGGAGATCGCCAACATCTCCAAAATCTCCAAAGACACGGATCCTTTCTCCAAAAACAATATACAAATTCAAAATTGTAAATAAGCTTTCAGGATAGTTTAGCCAGAGTTTCCAGAAGTGATTTCCCCATATGAATAATGATTTGTTAAGTGGCATAATTTTGCATATTTACTTACCCCCATATAAATTGTCTCAACGTGAGGTGTGTGACCATGATTTTAACCCCCTCATTTACAAAGATAAAAGCAGCTGTTGTAGTTGTTTTTGAGAGCTTTTTATATTTAAATAAAAATTTTAGAACTCTGTGTACACAAATCGATATTTAACTGTAGATGTTTCCTTAGTGCTGATAAAATTCTCTATATAATAGCTTCCCTATTAAATGATGATGCTAAACTCATTCATACATGATTTTGCTTAGATTTGGGAGACAGGAACCGGTAGGGGCAGTGCACTTAGCATTTACCTGATGTGTAAAGTAGAGCTTTATCTTGCAAAACAGTTTCCGATTCTGATTAGCGTCTTGTTGCTTTGTAGGTATGGGACACAATCGCTGCTTTCTCTCATGCACGTAATTGGGAAAACCATAAGTACCGACTTACAGATCACAGAGGTGAGTACTTCAGATGTTGTGAATTACAACAATAATTCAGAAGCTATTTTTAATATAATTTGGAATTGCTAAAATTTAAAACAACAGGCTTGTGGTGCCTGGGTGGCTCAGTAGGTTAAACATCAGACCAGCTCAGGTCATGCTCCCGGTTTACAAGTTTAAGCCCCTTGTCGGACTCTGTGCTGACAGCTCAAAACCTGGAGCCTGCTTCTGATTCTGTCTCTCCCCCCCTCTCTCTGCCCCTCCCCCGCTCACACTCTGTCTCTTTTGAAAGAATAAACATTGAAAACAAATTAAAAACAACAGGTTTTTTTTAATTCTTAGAGTCCCTGCTCCTACTGGTGTTACTTTCACTATGTGCAGGAAATGATTTTAATTCTCTCTTGCTCCTGAAATAGAGACTATTCTTGTTCACAGAGGATTGGACTCCATCCTTCCTCACCTAACTTAAGGCAGGGGGCTCTGGCCAGGACCCTGTGAACCCGGCTGGTCTCCCTGCAGCCCAGCCTCACGCTCGTGCCAGACCTTGACTGCTGTCAGAGCTTCAATAGCTCATCGCAGCTTTTAGAAGAGACTTTATCATCTTTTCATCAGCACCCTTTATAACCTGGTCCCCATCTGCCTCTCCAGCTTCATTTTTGCCCACCTCACCCCCGAGCGTCAGGGAATAAGAGAGACAGACACTCCCAAATATTTTTCCTCTGGTTGGACTCTACTACATCCAGGCTTTCTTACATTTGCATGTTGTTTCACATTTTCCAGATTTTGGAAACACTCTACCTTCTCATCTGTGTGGCTTCACCATGCCCGGCCTCAGCTGCATAATCCCTAGTTACCCTTTAAGACCCTGTTACAACCACCCGTGCCAGGAACTTTTAATGAACTGATTTATACCTTCTCCTTCTCCACATTCCTCAGTCCATCCTAGGAGCATCTGTACCCTGGAGCTAACTACATTATACTGTAGTTGGGGTGTAAATATGTCTCCTCCCCGAGGCTCTAATGAGCTCCCTGAGGACAGAGACCGCATTTTAGTCCTAGCTGTATTCTAGAAACTAGCCATGGAGCTCGCCATGTCTAGGTTTTGCTTTCTCCGGTGATTCTCTTCTTTGGCAAGCTTTTTCCACGCCGAGACAGACGTATCGCCAGGCTTACGTCAGCCTGAGCACTAACGCATGCAGGGGAGGAGGTCCTTGCTCACCCCATGTCAAGTTGCAGCCCTGTGCAATGACCCTGGTTGGTCCTGTGTGAGTCCCAGGCACCAGTCACTGTGTCCATTGCGGGTGAAGAATGAAATACTCCAATGGCCCCATCTGGGTCATGTGCCCACCTTTGGAGCCAGCCCCACTCCAACCACAGGCCCTGGGAAGGGAGAGAACAGTTCTGGAAAGCAAAGGGGATCCTATAACCAGAAAGTAAACTAAGGGGCCAAAGCGAATATCTATTAAAACACACACACACACACACATAGTAAAACAAGGGTAATATATAAATGCAACCTCCACACACCCAGTAACGTAGGTGAAATTAGAAAGATTTACAATACCAAGCACTGACAGAGAGGTGAAGCAACCAGAACTCTCTTTTTCTGCTGGTGAGAATGTAACATGTACAACTACCCTGGAAAATAGGCAGAATTTTATTTTATTAAAACATTTTTAAATTTTTATCTATTTTATTTATTTACGAACCATGAAATCATGACCTGAGCTGAAGTCAGATGCCCAATCAACTGAGCCACCCAGGCGCCCCAAGGCAGTATTTTAAAATGTCACTTAGACACAGAATGATCTAACAATCCACTTTTAGGTTTTTTACTCAAGAGACATTAAAGCCTACATCCACACAAAGACTTGTACATGAATATTCATAGCAGCTTGATTCCTGTTAGCCAAAAACCAGAAACCATCCAAACATCCATCTGTAGGTGAATTGATAAAGAAAATGTAATCTATCCACGCCAGGTAATATACCCTGCAATTAAAAAAAAAAAAAGAATAGGTTTGTGTAACTTCCTGGTTCGATTTCAAGATGCTAGTGTGAGTTTAAATCACACACACACACTGGGGGCACCTGAGTGGCTCAGTCGGTTGAGTGTCTGACCCCAGCTCAGGCTGTGATCTCACAGTTCGTGAGTTCGAGCCCTGCGTCGGGCTCTGTGCTGACAGCTCAGAGCCTGGAGCCTGCTTCGGATTCTGTGTTTCCCTCTCTCTCTGCCCCTCCTCCTCTTGTGCTCTGTCTCTGTCTCTCTCAAAAATAAACATTAAAAATTAAAAACACACACACACAGACACTCTAAGAAATACAAATATAATGTCCAGGGATAAAAGTCAGATCAGTGGCTGCTGGGACAGAGGGAGAGCTGGATTGTAAAGTGTCTGAGGGAATCTGTGGGTAGTGGATGTGTGCTGTATCTTGAACGTGGCTATGTATTTCACGGCTGTATGCAATCATCACAACTCACGTGTACGCTTTAGTGAATACAATTGTCCATCAATTTCATTTCAATAGATGTCATTAATTTTTTTTTTAATGAATGTGTACAAATTAAACACCATGGCTTGGAACTATATTCCTATGAACAAAAGGGGCCTGTGTAAATAAGAAAGGAAACTCAATCGCTTCTCAGCCTTTTGGCTAAGATCAAGCGTGGTATCTGTTCTTATTGGTTTTATAGCCCATACATCCTCTATCTGAGGACAATATAGTAAATGGATTTGGGGAGCAGGGAAATAGAATAGGAGCTTGCTTGTTCCCTCCATGCATCGAGCTGGTTAAAAAAAGAAGAAGAAAGAAAAATCACCTTTCCTGCCCCAGCAAATAGACTGGTACACACGTAAGTCATAAAGGCTTCAAGTCTGATCATGAGCCAAAAAAGAGAGAGAGAGAAGCAGTGAGCTGTGTAGTTGTTATCAAGAAAGAGGAAGAACCGCTAGTTCCTGAAGGAATGATCTCTGTTTGGGTTTTGGCCTGCCCGAGTCTGAACTGCAAGCACATGATTTACAGGGATTCCCAGGACAAGAGAGTGAAGGGCACACTCAGAAATGCTGGAAGGAACGCTCCACAGTGAGGGCGCGTTTGTGCTGGTATCTTCCTTTATTTTTAATGTTTATTTATTTTTGAGGGAGAGACAGAGCACAAGCAGGGGTGGGGCCAAGAGAGGGAGACACAGAATCCAAAGCAGGCTCCTGGCTCTGAGCTGTCAGCACAGAGCCTGACACGGGGCTTGAACTCACAAATCACGAGACCATGACCTGAGCCAAAGTCTGGCGCTCAATTGGCTGAGCCACTCAGGCCCCCCAGTCCCACAGCAGGCAGGTGTAGGAGAAGGCGGAAGGTCTTTTCCTGGTTCCTTAACCTGCTTTTTCCTCCCAACTCACTTTTCTTTGACATTGTAATTAGTCTTGGTGGCCCTATGTCTACTCAATTCCAAGTACATTAGGGTTTAAGTGACATTTCGTGAGCTGGGATAGTTACACACTCATCTCATCTGTTCTAAATTCTAATCCGGTGACACAAATAGACTTTTGGAATATAACTTATTAACTCAGAATAATATGTCTGGCTGATGTTGAGGTAGATGTTTCCATAAATATATTCTCCAGCTGACCCACCGAAGGAATCTGGCCAGTGGACAAAGCTATTGTCTCAGTATTCCTTCTTTGAATGTTTGTTTTTGAGAGGCACTGCAAGCAGGTGAACAGAGGATCTGATGTGGGCTCCACGCTGACAGCAACGAGCCTGATGTGGGGCTGGAACTCATGAACTGCCAGACATTGATCTGAGCCCAAGTTGGACACTCAACCCACTGAACCACCAGGCACCCCATTTCAATATTCTTTTCTAAATAACTTAAACATTTAAAAAATATGTATTTATTTTTGAGAGAGAGAGAGAGTGACAGACAGACACAGAGCAGGACCAGGGGAGGGTCAGAGAGACAGGGAGACACAGAATCAGAGGCACGCTCCAGGCTCTGAGCTGTCAGCACAGAGCCCCAAATCCGGCTCTAACTCAATGAACCGTGAGATCGTGACCTGAGCTGAAGCCGGAGGCTTAACAAACGGAGCCACCCAGGCAGGACCCACCCCCCACATCTCAATATTCTTAAATAAAGGATAACACTTGTAAAGGCACAGATGTTAGGTGCCAGTTCTGAGCTCTAGGAGTTACAAAGTTTCTTTTGAGATCAGAGACGATCTCACTGTGCCTCTGCCCACAAATCTTGTATAAATACCGACCTGCATTCAGTAAGTCAGTATGGGGCACCCACTGTGTGCCCTCGGGGAAGAGAGCAGTGAACACAAAAGCAGTTGAAGTCCCCATTCCACAGACGGAACCTGCATCTGATTCGTCAGGGTAGGTGGTGGACTCCACGTTTTCTGGGTGCCAGGCTCCCCAGGAACACGCAATCTAGGAGCACACCTTCCCACCCGGCTCGGCCGACGTCAGCCATTTGCAAAACCGTGTTGCCCTGAACATGCAGTTGGCCTCATTCTGGCCAAAGGAGACCTGAGTTTGCACTGACCGACCTTCCCTTTGTCCTTCAAGCTGCAGCAGTTTTTCGGGAACATGCTGGAAGAGCACCAGAGGCTCACACTTCACGCCAAATTACAGACCATCAAGAACAAAAATCTGGAAAGCCAAGAGCGCAAAGCCAGGATGACCGCGTGGCTCCGGAAAAACACGTAGCGGGCGGGCACTTCCGGCGCCGCCGCCCGCCATCTTGTGTTCTGTGGCATGTTTTGTCCCTCAGTGCTTTGTGGGGCTGGAAACCCTCCCGTGCTGTCGTTCGTGTGTCCGCCACGTTTGCTCCTCGGCGTCCTCCCCGGTCCTCCCGTAGCGTCCCGTCCGGCCCTCGGGCCCCGC
>PJEM01005876.1:106230-122188 GCA_004023845.1 Helogale parvula
GGGGTTCAGGATTTAAAAGCGTGATGAGCAAATAACGCAGTTTTATGTAAAGGAACAGAAAGAAATCATAGTCCCTCACACCTAGAAAAGCCAAGGAGAGCACGTTTTAAGGGGAAGGAATTGGTCATTTTACGGGCCGTGTTACGTGCCTTAACGGCAAGCGCCGTGTCCTGTGCCCATTGCGCTCCCCCTACAGGGCCCGTGGCCTTGTGTTTACAGTTCACAGGCTTCTGGGCCTTTCTCGTGTCCCGAAAACAGCCCGGATCGAGGGATCCATGAAGCGTCCTTGGGTGGCTGCCCTGGAGGCCGGGATGACCCGTAGCTGGAGGCCGTGGACCCGCCAGTGGGCCAGACACTTACTCGGCCAGAGTTTATGTGCAAAAATGATGATGTCAGCAGACAGGAGCAGTCAGGGGCAGACCTTCAGTAGCAAGGGAAGAGGTCAGATACAGAGAAGCAGAGCTAGAAGGCTAACCAGAGCATCCTTTTTACAACTTTGCCCTCGTGGGACTGAGTTTGAAATGTGGTTTCATCTGGCCCGATGCAACCTACTGGTAGTTTGGAGAACTTGAAAGGCGCTCAGTAGTTACAGTGTATGGAATCAGCTTAGTTTCGTTACACAAAACCAGCTTGGGGCAGCTAAGGCGAAGCACCCCGCTCTATACGGTGTGTGTCTGTGATTTGATTCTGTGTTTTCACGCTGATTTTGGTTTTGTACAATGGGAGTAGAGCTACAGATCTCTGACCTACCTTAGGGTGATATAAAGATGAAGGAGTCTGTCAAGTAAATGCCTTTAAAAATGCATCAACTCAAGACCATGTGACCGAAGGGTTTTCTCTCTTGCTCTGTAAGCTGATGCAGCCGCAAATGAAAACGCAGAACCAAAGTTTGCTTTTGTATTTGCCTCACCCAAGGAGGCTCCCTGAGTGAGCGGATGGGGCCGTGAAAACCAACCAAAGCACCACGCCCTCAGACTTGACCACGGGTCATAGGTCAGACAGAGAGTTTTCTTCTCTAGATTTGCAGATTTAAAATGAGGGCACCTGGGTCAGTCTGTGAAGCAGTTAAAAGGTCCTACTTCGGCTTAGGTCATGATCCCACGGTTCCTGGGTTCAAGCCCCACTCGGGCTCTGTGCTGACAGCTCAGAGCCTGGGGCTGCTTCAGATTCTGTGTCTCCCTCTCTCTCTGCCCCTCCTCCACTCATGCTCTGTCTCCCTCAAAAATAAACACGAAAAAATTAAAAGATAAATTTTAAATGTAAGCAATAGAATGTCCCCATGCATCCAAGTCATTATGTGTGAGATATCTTCTGGTGTTTTCTAGACCATCCTGTATTTCCTCTGATGATAGTCTCCAATTCAGTAACCATGTTACCCATTTCTCCCCTCCTGCATTTCTCTTCCTCCTCTTCCTCTCCCTCCTTATCCCTCTTGGGCTCCCTTCTCCCTTTCCAGCAACCTCTGCCTGCCTTCTGCCTCCCTACCTTGGTCTTGCTACCCTGCTGTGCTCTCAAGTCGAACTGCCCTGGGAGGCTGTGACACTGGTCACGGGTGGGGGGGGGGGGTGACACCACTGAGCACTGCTGATCTCACCAGAGGAGTGCCCAAGCGCCACTCTCCAGCCATCTGTTGAAAATCAAAATCCAGTTACATCTTAGCTTCTGTAGTAGTTAAAAAGCACTGAAAGAGCTTACTGAGCCTGGGTGGCTCAGTAAGTTAAGCGTTCAACTTTGGCTCAGGTCATGATCTCACAGTTCATAGGTTCGAGCCCCACATCAGGCTCCGTGCTGACAGCTCAGGGACTGGAGCCTGCTTCACATTCTGTGTCTCCTTCTCTCTCTGCCCCTTCCTTCCTCACACTGTCTCTCTGTCTCAAAAATAAACAAACATTAAAAAAAATTTATAAGGAGCTTATCAGATGCCTACATATTTGGTGAATAGTCCTTCTGCTAAATATGAAAACGAATTTTGAGTAGTATACATTTTGTCTTACCTGGATGAAGGCAGTTATTCCAGATAGGCATTGCATTTTATTATATCATAGTTGTTCTCGTTATAAAGTGAAGTAATTATTGATTGACTACTGTGATCGCAAGAAGTCAGGGAGCGATACAGATGCAGGTTTGTGTAAAGAGCGTAAATACCCTATTCGCCAATCAACCAGCCTACCTGGTAGCGCCCCAACTATGAAACTGTTTCTCCGACCCATCCAGTTTACCCAGTTTGCTTTGTACTGTTCATCCTTAAAAAAAAAGTTCACAAGATATACAACGTGGCTGTGACTTTTTTCCATTCGGTAATTAGAAATGAAAAGCTTTCCTTCTAATTTCTGCTGCTTTCCTGCTCAGACCCTCTCAGTGACTTCCCATCGCTGACTCAAAGTGAAAAACCAAATGCCTTGGTCTTGAGGGCTGGAGATCATCCATAACTTAGAGCTTTGGGGCCAAGCAGTGCATTCTTCTAAGGAATGAATGAAGGAGAGAAACGAGATGAGCTTTATTTTTTAAATATTTTTTAAAATATTTATTTATTTTTGAGAGAGACAGAGGGCACGCTGTGGAGGGGCAGAGAGAGAGGGAGACACAGAATCGGAAGCAGGCTCCAGGCTCTGAGCTGTCAGCACAGAGCCCGACGCGGGACTCAAACTCACAAACTGCAAGGTCATGACCTGACCTGAAGTTGGACGCTCAATTGTTTGAACCACCCAGGCGCCCTGAGATGAGCTTTAAGAGGGGAAGCCTTCTCAGTTGCCTTTTCTGTTTGCTCCAACAAATGCTATCTTTTTTCCATCCAAACTCTAGCAGGACTAATAGGGCCAAAGCAAATCCTTAAGTGGGGCTCACAGTAAACACAACAGCCTCCCTCACATGGAGCAACAGGGATGAGCATTTGAGACCATGTGTATATTGCTTCCAGCCCACTCTTCTCTGGAATCCAACAGCATTTAGCAAAGATACTCCTTGCAACACACATATGTAGGAGTTACATGGACGTTTCATCTACTCCTCCTTCATAAACAGGTTGGTCCCTAAGGTGAGGCAGAACAAGGCAGGCCTCTACATGAGGGGAAGTCAGGGGGCAGATCCATGACCTGGAGTGGGTGGAGGAGTTTGGGTGGGTGATGGGGGAGTCTACACAGCAGGGAGCAGTTTGGTACAGGAGGGCAGAACCCAAGAAGGTGAGTAGGACAAGGGCTTGGTGCAAGGAGAGGGCCTACGACATGAGGAGTCAGAGCCAAACAGGGTAAGGCGACATCTAGCAGGGGTCCACCTAGCGTGGCAGTTGTAGCCCGAACAGGAGGACAATGGGGAGTCCAAGTCCTAGTGGGGCGAAAGGGACTTCCAGAGCCAGGGCAGTGACTCAGCATGAGGGATGGGAGCCTGAAGATGGTGAGGAGGGCATCACGTGGGGTGGGGGGAGGGCAGTGATGGGAGCTTGGTTACCGCAGGTGAGTGGATGAAATACTAAGATACATAAATGATAATAGGACCCGGATTTCTCACTGTTGGAGAAGAGTGTAGCAAACATTCAAAAAGGGAGAACTAAAAGGGGCCTCTTGTCGTTGGATTGGAGTTGGAGATACGGATGTGAACAGTCCTCACCGTTTTCAGTATACAGATAGAGTCCTGCATAGACATGTAAATGTGTGTAGACACATGTTGCTCCTTCTGTATATGGACAGGTGTATACGTACAAATACGTATATGGATACGGATAGATATACACATGTCGACATCCACCCTGTCTTCTCAACGGACAGGGCGTGGGAGTGGCCACATCCTACCAACAGTGAACACAGCTCGCCCCCAGATTTTGGCTTCTAAACACCATGGTCCACCATACAAACCAGGGCTCCACAGAGAAATGGCTGGTTTCAGGGCTTTCACAGGAAAGGGACAATTCGAGGTGGAATGTCTTTTTGTACCGAAAAACAAGGAAGTGTTTGAAGAATGATGGGGACCTATCAAAGGGTACTTGGGCCAGCTTGAAGCACCCCCCTCTTAGTCTAATCTGGGAAAATTTGAGCATCATAATAAAGACAGCAAGTAACAAAACAGGGACTCATGAATCTATACTTCTCTGTCTAAATAATGAATAATTGAAATGTTGGTGAGGAAAAGGATGTATATAATTTCAAAGCAACTTACCATAAAACACGAATAAATTACAAAGGGAAAGTGAGTAATTTACAATGACCACCTGGCAGATATCTCCTCACTCCATCAATGTGAACACTGTCCCGCTGGAATTAATAAAAAAAAAAATTTACTCTGTTTAATAAGGTGAGATGACACTTTTGTTGTATCCTTCACAAATCTGCATGACATGAATCTTAAGCATGAGGAAACATTGGACAAACCCAAATTAAGGTACATGTCACCAAACAGCCTTCAAAAGCCTCAAGGTCACAGAAGTAAAGGAAAGAGGATAGAAGACTATCTTAGACTGAGGGAAATTAGATACATAACAACAAAGCGTAATGTGCTTCTGAACGGGATCCTTTTGCTATACTGGCGACAACTGGAAATATTTGAATGGAGTCTGAGGATTAGATACTAGAAATGTACCGATGTTGATTTTCTCTCTTCTGCCAGGTGTGTTGTATTTAGGGAGAAAATGTCCTTGGTTGTAGGAAGTACACACCACGGGGTGAATGGGGCGTCCAGTGACAACTTACTCTTAATGATTCAGGAAAAAATATTTTTGTATCATAATTCCAATTTTTCTATGATTAAATAAATTAAATTTAAAAATAAATAAGTTATTTTTTACTAAAACTGTAATCTATTTTTCTTTCGAACCATCTTTTCTTTCAGACTTGGTAACAGCCACTCACAGTCCTAAAGTTTAATTATTAAACATATCAGGTATCACAAAGTGAAAACAGAAGTTGTCCCAAGAAACTGAATGTCTTGTTTCAGCCACTATTTTTCTAGAGGAAACTTTAGTCCTAGAGGAACTAAAAACTTAAACAAAAAAGTTATTGGGCACCAGCATGACTCAGTTGGTGGGGTGTCTGACTCTTGGTTTCAGCTCAGGTTATGATCCCAGGGTCTTGGGGTCAAGCCCTGTGTCGGGCTCCGTGATAAGCATGGAGCCTGCTTGGATTCTCTCTCTCTCTCTCTCTCTCTCTCTCTGAAAATTGTTATTCATGGAGTGCCTGGGTGGTTCAGTTGGTTAAACTTCCAGCTTTGGCTCAGGTCATGATCTCACAGTTCGTGAGTTTGAGCCCTGCATTGGGCTCTGTGCTGACAGCTCAGAGCCTGGAGCTTACTTCTGATTCTGTGTCTCCCTCTCTCTCAGTGCCTTCCTCACTCATGCGCTGTCTCTCACCCTCTCTCAAAAATAAAAACATGAAAAAAATTGTTATTCAAAATTAACAAAGCTATAGAAATTTAAATATTAAGTTTTCAAACAAAGCTTCTTTGAAACTTGTATGTAAGTGTGTAGCTTTTATGCTTCTGAGGTTGTTAAACTTACAAATGAACTTAGTCATTTGGAAAAGGCTCTTTATATATGTGGATATATTTATGTATATGTACATATAAATGTATGTATACATAAATGTATATATAAATGTGTATATACATTTTCCTTTAATCTGTGCTACAGTAATACCTAGATTCATCCTCACCATTTCACACTAGTGAGAAATGGTATATTATAGAGCTATGTATGCTTAAGTGTTACTATCTTGATTAAATAAAAACTCTCTGTAGGTGCATACGCCAGCTTCTTCTGTTACTTTTTCATTGGAGAAAATCTAACTAGATGAATAAAAAGTCTGACTTGGGTGCCGTAACACGACTTCAAAATTCCAAATGGCCTGGGGAGGCACAGAATGAAAACGAGAGACTTCTATGCTATGTTAAAAATTAATATTGTTGAATCGGGACATGAAAAATAATAAATTGCAGGCTTTTTTTTTTTTTTTAGTAGGTTTCCTATCTGAACTGTATCCTTAAAAGTATATTATAACTACCTGGCTTGCTAAAACTTATTTTGTGGAAAAATGCTATTTGTCTGTGTGTGTATAGGGAACCCAATATATGCAGGGGTGTGCCCCGGCCCGCGGGGTCCTTCAACAGGGAACCTGGAGGAGGGAACGGGTGAATGGATGGGGGTTGGGACAAGAGACACAAAGAATGAGAGCAAGACAGGAGATCTGACCAAGCTCCAACGTTTATTCAAAAGGGGGCTGCTTATATACACAACCAGGGGGAAGAAAAATGAGGGGAAGGGGGAAAGAATGTTGAGAGGGGTCATTGGTACCAGGAACCGATCAGACAGTGACAGATGATAATCTCAGTTCCTGGAGTCAACAGTTATTTATGACCTAACAGTTATTTACTGCTGTTTGTTTTGCTGTAACATTCCGCTAAGGTTGGTTAGTTCTGCCTTAATTTTTCCATCAGAGTTCTTTTAACCCTTTGGCTCCCGGTATCTCCTCCCTTTTTATTTGAATTTAGATGAGGCAATCGGCAAAGTAAGAGGGGATTTGTTTGATTTTTTGCCTTTATGGCAAGTGGCTTTAACCAGAGGGGGGTAGGTAGTGACCTGAATCCTTCGTAGTTTAGTTGTAAGCCCTTGGTGCCTTTTTGGGAGGAGAGGCAGGGCTGGAATTTTTTTGACAGGACACCAACCTCTATGCAATTCAGGTATACCTTTCAGGGGACTCAGAGATGGACCAATGGGCCTCCCCCTGCAGTGCTCAGCCTCGCACCCCTTGTCTGGTGCCAACACCCACTGGTGTGCATGTCTCTGAGCTCTATGCAGTTCCCGTAGGAATATTTACCTCCTTAGGTTCTGCCAAGCCTCTATCGGCCAAATCAAGTCTATGATAGTATATTTGTAGAGGCTTTGATGCCAGGGAGTCAATTTGTTGTTTTATGAATCTTATGATCCTGTTAAATATGAAGGGTCCCAAGGTAACCAACAATAAAAAGCTAATCAAGGGTCCTATAAGGGGCATCAAAAGCAAGAGCATGGAGGATTTCCACCAATCATCGGCGGCAGCAGAAAATTTTTTTTTCTCTGTAATTCAATGTTGAGTTTGTGTAGCTGTTGGGTCCGTGTCTCAACAAGGCTGGATTCATTAACGTAGAAGCAGGGAGGAGATGGGGTAAAAGTCCATGAAACCCACGAGGAAAGGACTGTCGATGAGTTCCTTCCTCCTCTTCTCCAAGTCCTCTTGAAGCTTCTTTTCCCAACATGGTCCTAAAGGAAAAGACAAAGCTTTCAATCAAGGAGATTTTTTCTCCTTGGAGGGCTGAGTATTTTGATCAATTTGCTTTACTAGTCTCTCCGGCAACCATCTGGCTGCATCTGTTTTTTGTGCATAGAATGCACACTGCTCCTCCTCCCCAGATTAAGACTGGGTCTGGACCATTCCCCTTGTGGGTTAGGGGATCTTTCCACATAACTGTGGCAAAGTCTTTCTTACTTTCTGGATGCCAGAGTCGATCGGCTGCAGATTTGCGGTGGGCATCCAAGCTGAGGAAATTGATGACAAATAGAGCATGGTGTAGGATGTTGCTGGGGAATTTTTCTGTGGGTATAATTCCCCCTTCTTCAATTTGTGAAGGGTATTTTTAATAGTTTGATGGACACGCTCAACGATGCCTTGACCTTGGGGGTTGTAAGGGATACCAGTGACATGTTTGATTTGAAGCTGTTTACAAAAGGCTTGGAAATTTTGCCCAGTATACCCGGGGCCATTGTCAGTTTTAATAACCTTGGGTGCGCCCATGATGGAGAAAGTGAGTACATGAGCTATAACATTTTTTGAGGCTTCTCCAGTATACAGCGAGGCGGAGATGAACCCACTGAAAGTGTCAATGGTTACATGAAGGTATTTAAGTTTACCAAATTCTGGGAGGTGGGTGACATCCATTTGCCAGATTTCATTGGGGGTTAATCCCCTGGGGTTTACACCTACATGAGGAGTGGGTAAGAGGGTGACACACGCAGGGCAGTTTTTAACAATTTGGCGTGCCTGTTCGCGTGTGATTTTAAAAAGTAAACGTAGGGTCTGTGCATTTAAATGATGAAGGGCGTGACCTTGTTGATCAAAGATGAAAGGACCGGGAAAACTAAACGAGTGGCATTATCAGCACAAGCATTTCCTTTGGAAAGGGGGCCAGGTAGGTCAGAATGGGCTCGAAGGTGGCCAATAAAAAAGGGTTGTGTCCTGGAGGTAATTAATCTTTGCAGGTGGGAGAAGAGCGGGGCAGCATTAGTAGAAGGCTTAATATAGGGAACTGTTTCAAGGACTGGGACCGATTGTGCGATGTATGCACTGTCAGTATACAGGTTAAAAGGAAGGTTGGGCAATTGTTGAAAAACTTGTATTAGGGCAAACAGTTCTAAAAGCTGAGCCGACTGATATGGGGAGAGAACAGAGTGGGCTTGCCCATCGATAACATAGGCAGCAATTCCTTTGGAAGAACCATCGGTAAAAACCACAAGGGCATTGGGCAGGGGCTGATGTGCAGTATTTTTAGGGAAGATGAAAGGGTGAATTCTAGCAAAGTGGAGTAACCTGTCGGCAGGATAATGGTTATCTATGTCTCCTAAGAAGGAGGAGCACGCAACAGGCCACTCATTGGTGGTTTGTGAAAGCCACCGGAGTTGCGTCCCTGTGTATGGAATACCAGTTTTGTCGGGATCCTTGCCAAAGTATTGGCGGCTTTGTTCCCGTCCAGTGAGGATAAGTTCAGCAACCAGAGAGGCGTAGGGCGCAAGGACCTTGGAGGGAGATGCTGGCAAGTGGACCCAGAGAAGGGGGGCTTGTTGCCACAAAACCCCAGTAGGTGTATGTGAGGTAACACAGACGATAAAAAGAAGGGGGTCCTCATATGATATAAACTGAACTCCCTGATTGCGAATGGCATTTTCTACGAGATGCAGTGCATTCCTGGCTTGAGGCGTTAAGGAACGAGCAGAGGAGGGGTCAGGGTCTCCTTTGAGAATTTCAAAAAGCGGTTTGAGCTCTCCGGTGGTGAGTTTGAGGTAGGGTCTAATCCAATTTATATCTCCTAGCAGCTTTTGAAAATCATTAAGGGTTTTTAGATGGCAAAGTTTTTGTGTAGTGATCTTGTGGTGGCGAAGCTCAAAGCCGAGGTAGAAATAAGGATCCTGCAGCTGAATCTTATCAGGGGCGATCTCTAGGCCTTTGTTGGCTAATTGGCGGGTTAACTCCTGGCGGCAGAGAAGCAATTGAGAGCCCTCAGGTCTGGCCAGTAATATATCATCCATGTAGTGAAAGATATAGAGGGAAGGCCAAGAGTTTCGCAAGGGATCAATCGCCTGAGCAACAAATTTCTGAAAGAGGGAGAGGGTGGGGCTGTTGGCCATACCCTGAGATAGTACACGCCACTGAAATCGAGGCATGGGCCCTTTAAAATTAACAACAGGCAGGCTGAAGGCAAAGCGTTGTCTATCTTGGGGATGTAACGGAATTGTGAAAAAACAGTCTTTGAGGTCAATGACTATTTTGAAAAAGCCTTTGGGGATAGCCACAGGGGTGGGCAGCCCTGGTTGTAGGACCCCCATGGTAAACATGGTTTTATTGATTTCTCCTGGGTCCTGTAAGAGTCTCCATTTACCAGATTTCTTTTTAATGACAAAGATAGGGGTGTTCCAGGGGGAAGTAGTGGGCTCAATGTGTCCTGCAGCAAGTTGTTCCTGTACTAACTCTGTGGCTGCAGCCAGTTTTTCAGTAGTTAAAGGCCATTCATCAACCCAAACAGGATCATGGGATTTTTAAGAAATCTTATCTGCATGTGGTACAGGCATGTCAATGGCCATTAGGATAAATTTTGAGAGCCTAAGCCGAGGCGGTTGTCATTGCTCTTTAATACGATAGGTTCCTTTATGCCTTGAGAGTACCTTCCTAAGCCTTGTCTGGGGCGAAAGCCCTGATTCAACATCTGGCGAGTCATAACGTCATTTGGACTGCACATGATTAGTTTCAGTTGGGCCAGGATATCTCTCCCCCAGAGATTAACAGGTAAATTGGGGATTACGTATGGCTGTACAAAACCTGTATTGCCTTCCTCGTCAGCCCAAATAAGAATCTTAGAACTCTGTTGAGGACTGGATGTTTGCCCTATGCCTTTAAGATGAGTGAAAGATGCCGCAAGAGGCCAGGAAGAGGACCAGTATTTAGCTGAGATTACAGTAGCATCAGCCCCTGTGTCAATGAGTCCTTCAAAAGTTTTACCATCCAGTTTTAATTTAAGAAGAGGTCTATCTTGAGTGATCTGTTGGACCCAATAGGTATTTGAGGACCCAAAGTTATCTGTGCCTCGGAAGGCCCGGAGGGATCGGTGTTTGGAATGAGGGAGGGGAAGCAGGAGCAGTTGGGCAATCCTCTGTCCTGCGGTGACGGTTAGGGGGCCAGAGGCAGCAGAAACTAGGATCTTTATCTCCCCTGTGTAATCATTGTCTATGACTCCGGTGGAAATAATGAGTCCCTGTAAAATAGAACTAGCTCGACCCACCAGAAGCCCAAAAGTATCGGGTGGTAGGGGGCCAAAGACTCCTGTGAGCAGGACCTGTGTCTCCATTTCAGGAGTTAAAACTGTTGTGGCGGAGGAACAGAGGTCCAGTACCGCACTGCCTGAGGTGGCTCGTAGGAGGTCATCGATGGTTGATTTTGGAGGGCGGGGGGACAAACCCGATAGCCCCGGGGGCCTGTCCCTGATGAGGGTCCAGGGGCTGGCCCCGTTGGAAGTTTCCCTGCTTTTGTCTAAGGGGGTTTCCACAGGCATCTGTCTTAGAACGACAATCGGAGGCCCAATGCTTTCCTCGCTTACATTTTGGACAGAGAGTGGAGGGAGGAGGTCGAGGTGCTCTCGGTTGGGTACATTCCCTAGAGAAGTGTCCTGTTTGTCCACAATTAAAGCAAGCTTTGGAGGTGGGAGTGGAAGTTCTTAAAGCAGTGCCAATGGCCAGCCCCATGGCGTGGGCAGTTCCAATGCCTGCACAAAGTCTAATGTAATCTGAGAGTTCTCCTCGCTGATAAGGGCGAATAGCAGCCTGACAGGCAGGATTAGCGGTTTCAAATGCAAGATGTTTATTGAAGGCACTGTCAGTTTCTCTTTGCCCCACAAGCCTCTCGGCGGTGTCCTGGAGCCTGCTCACAAAGTTACTATAAGGCTCGTCAGGGCCCTGCCTGATTTCAGCAAGGGATGTAGTGGCTGGCCCTTTAGGAGGGAGCTGTTTCCATGCTTTGAGGCTGGCGCATTGTACCTGTGCTAGAAGCCCAGGAGGAAATTTGGCCTGTTTTTCATTGGTGTCATAGGGGCTTTTCCCCAAAAGTTTTTCTCTAGTCCAGGCCTTTGGGGTCCGGTTTGCAGAATTACGGATGGCTGTTTCCCGACAGTTTTCTGCAAACTCGGTTCTCCAAAGGAGATAATCCCCTCCACTTAAAGTGGCACGGGCAAGAAAATTCCAATCATTGGGAGTGAGCCAATTTTCACTTAGATTATCCAGTAAAGACAACGTAAAGAGGCTGTAGGGCTATAATTGATTACTGCAGCTTTAAGTTCTTTTATGTGCTCGAACCCAAGGTGTTGATATTGTTGTTGTCTTATAGCTTCCCGCTCAGGGTTACTCCTAGTCTCATTATTGGGGTTACCATTATTAGGTCGAGCTGTTTCCTCCTCATTATCAATTTGGGCTGCCTCAGCCTCGTTTTCCCCTTCGTCAGAGGAATTATTGTCAGCTTGTTCCTCTGTATTTTGAGTGGTATTGGGAGCACTAGGGGAGTGAGAACGAGTAACAGGAAATGCTAATAAGGGCTTTTGGACCTCTTGGGGTTTTGGTTTCACTTCTGTTGTGCTCAGAGCTGCCGAGAATGCCAGGGATTGTAATTGTGAATCGAGTGCTCTAAGCTCCTGGAGTAGTTCTAACTGTTTTTCCTTTTCCTCAATTAACTTTCTGAAAGAGGCTGTTTTTTGGGCCAAAGCTGCTGTGGGTTGAGTAGTGTATTAAAAGGGATCGGCCAGGTTAAAAATCGGGGCGAAAAAAGGGGGGGCTGTGGTATAAGGTGGTGGGTAAGAGACTGAAGGCAACTGGTCAGGATTACGGTACTTAGTGGCCTTCTCTTCCAGAGAAGCAGTTTCTTCAGGGATAATGTAATCATCAGGGCTTGTTTTAGGAAACAGGATAAAGTCGCGGGTGCTGGAGGACGGATTCCTCAGGAGGGGAACCCATGGAAATCTTAAAGGCTGCTTTCTCAGGCGAAGGCATTTGAATAGAGACTGAATCACAGACAGAGGGGGGATGGGAAGCCTTTTGCAGGATTTCTTCCCCGTCCTCAATTATCTTTTTTAATTCTGGGGAAAATTTTGAGACCTGAAGGATGTCATTAATTAAGTTCCAATAAGAAAATGCCAGGACTGGGACCTTCTCGGGCCCAAAAGTCTCATAAAAGTCCTTAAGACAGTCACCTACTCTTTTCCTTCGTTTTTCATCTATTGTCCCCTCTTGGGGAAACCATGGACAAATGCTATTGATATAACTGAAAAATCTTACTAAATCCTTCTTTTTGACCCTAGTTCCTCGAGTCCTGAGAGATTCCTTAAGACCTTTTAAAAACAAATCATGCTTGGGTAATGTCTGTCCCATAATGTCTGATTACCCACCTGGATATTCGACGCAAGACAAACAAAGGGAAGGGTGCCCCCTCCAATGAGGAGACCAATCAGATGCCTGTCTGGCCACATCCCGAAGGAGCTTAGGTGAAGCTTAGCCATAGCGGATTCAGCGTTGTGACTTAGGACTGGAAGCTATTCCAGTGCCGTTATAGACCATATGCTTTTCACCATGGTATCGCAGAGCAGGCCCACTTGAGCTCCGTGGGTTTCTGGAGACTTTAAGAGTTTCCCCCGTGGAACTACAAACTCGAACCCGGTAGGCAAGCCAGACCGGGCCACGCATTCACTCACACACACACACCAGAGGCTATAACATTCCCACCCACAAGCAAGACCGAGACAGAAAAACACCTAACTGTGTAATCTCTTTTGTTCACTTGTCATTTTGTAAGATCTGTCTCACAGGCTGATGGCTCTGTGGCAATCACTGCAGATCTGTACTCACTTCCATACGGAAGTGGCGATCCCTGGTGGTAGCCCTAAGTCTTTGTGCCTTGAAAATCCCTATGCTTGTCCCATAATCGTTGCTATTGCTCACCTCTCCAGATCTGTCTCACAGGCGGGCGATCCTGTGGCGATCACTGTGGATCTCCTTACTTCCGTGCTGAAGCGGCGATCCTTGTCCTTGCGGCCGTTTTCCCGAGAGCGACGTTCACCCGGTTCTTGCCTGCGCTCCAAGCCCCACATTGGGCGCCAATATGCCCTGGCCCACAGGGTCCTTCAACAGGGAACCTGGAGGAGGGAACGGGTGAATGGATGGGACAAGAGACACAAAGAATGAGAGCAAGACAGGAGGTCTGATCAAGCTCCAACGTTTATTCAAAAGGGGGCTGCTTATATACACAACCAGGGGGAAGAAAAATGAGGGGAAGGGGGAAAGAATGTTGAGAGGGGTCATTGGTACCAGGAACCGATCAGACAGTGACAGATGATAATCTCAGTTCCTGGAGTCAACAGTTATTTATGACCTAACAGTTATTTACTGCTGTTTGTTTTGCTGTAACATTCCGCTAAGGTTGGTTAGTTCTGCCTTAATTTTTCCATCAGAGTTCTTTTAACCCTTTGGCTCCCGGCAGGGGTGTGTGCATCACTAGTAAGTGTGTGAACACTTGCCTGTCCCAGACTGAACTGCATGGTTTTTTTTTTAATTGCCATGGAAAAGAAATAGCAACAGGGATAAGGCAAAGGTGATGTCTCTGTTTACTTTCTGTGACAAACGATGCCAAGCTGTTGAATATATTCTATTTTGATGACTTGCAATGTCCTGGACACTGGGAGAACATCATAGATCTAGATTGGGGAAGTAAAGGGGTACTAAGCATAGTGTTTACTTGAGTTTCTTCTTTTTCTACCCTCAGTGCAGTGATCGCCCCATGATGTAGAATAGCCCCTATGGGTCACCTGGGTGGCTCCATCTGTGAGCATTTCACTCTTGATTTTGGCTCAGGTCATGGTCCCAGGGTCATGGGATCCATTCTCTTAAAAGAATTTCTTTTTATTTGTTTAATTTTTTAAAAAATGTTTATTCATTTTTGAGAGAGAAACAGAGGGCAAGTGGGGGAGGGGCAGAGAGAGAGGGAGACACAGAATCCACAGCAGGCTCCAGGCTGAGCTGTCAGCACAGAGCCCTAGGTGGGGCTTGAACTCACAAATACCCAGCTGAAACCAAGAGTTGGATGCTTAATTGACCGAGCCACCTAGGTGCTCCTCAATTAAGCAGCTCTTGGAAAAATAGGCAATACCTCATGCAGATATAGCCTTTCAAAACAAAAGAAAACTTCCTAAGAATGATTTGTATAAGAAAGTTAGATTTGGACTTGTATTGAAATGAAATTTTAGGTAAATGCATTTATTTATTTATTTTTTAAAAATAGTTTATTGTCAAATTGGTTTCCATACAACACCCAGTGCTCTTCCCCACAAGTGCCCTCCTCCATAACCACCACCTCTTTTCCCCCCTCCCCCTTCCCCTTCAACGCTCAGTTCGTTTTCAGTATTCAATAGTCTCTCAAGTTTTGTGTCCCTCTCTCTCCCCAACTCTCTTTCCCTCTTCCCCTCCCTCTGGTCCTCCATTAGGTTTCTCCTGTTTTCCTGCTAGACCTATGAGTGCAAACATACGGTATCTGTCCTTCTCTGCCTGACTTATTTCGCTTAGCATGACACCCTCGAGGTCCATCCACTTTCCTACAAATGGCCATATTTCATTCTCTCTCATTGCCATGTAGTACTCCATTGTGTATATATACCACATCTTCTTGATCCACTCATCAGGTGATGGACATTTAGGCTTTTTCCATGTTTTGGCTATTGTTGACAGTGCTGCTATGAACATTGGGGTACATGTGCTCCGATGCATCAGCACTTCTGTATCCCTTGGGTAAATCCCTAGCAGTGCTATTGCTGGGTCATAAGGGACTTCTATGGATAGTTTTTTGAAGAACCTCCACACTGTTTTCCAGAGCAGCTGCACCAGTTCACAGTGCCACCAACAGTGTAGGAGTGTGCCCATCTCTCCACACCCTTACCAGCGTCTATAGACTCTTGATTTGTTCATTTTAGCCACTTTGACTGGTGTGAGGTGGTATCTCAGTGTGGTTTTGATTTGTGTTTCCCTGATGATGAGTGATGTTGAGCATCGTTTCATGTGCCTGTAGGCCATCTGGATGTCCTCTTTGGAGAAGTGTCTGTTCATGTCTTCTGCCCATTTCTTCACTGGGTTATTTGTTTTGTGGATGTGAAGTTTGGTAGGAGATTGCTGTGGTGGAGGTCTAGGAGGTTTTTTCCTATTTTCTCCTCGAGGTTTTTGATGGTTTCCTGTCTCACATTCAGGTCCTTCAGCCATTTTGAGTTTATTTTTGTGTATGGTGTAAGAAAGTGATCTAGTTTCATTCTTCTGCATGTTGCTGTCCAGTTCTCCCAGCACCACCTGCTAACGAGGCAGTCCTTTTTCCATCGGATACTCTTTCCTGCTTTGTCAAAAATTAATTGGCTGTACATTTGTGGGCCCAGTTCTGGGTTCTCTATTCTATTCCATGGGTCTATGTGTCTGTTTTTGTGCCAATACCATACTGTCTTGATGATGACAGCTTTGTCGTAGAGGCTAAAGTCTGGGATTGTGATGCCTCCCGTTTTGGTTTTCTTCTTCAATATTACTTTGGCTATTTGGGGTCTTTTGTGGTTCCATACGAATTTGAGGATAGTTTGTTCTAGCTTTGAGAAGAATGTTGGTGCAATTTTGATGGGGATTGCATTGAATGTGTAGATTGCTTTGGGTAGTAATGACATTTTCACA